>PVJC01041808.1:0-15196 GCA_004026665.1 Murina feae
CAGTCTCTAGCATTTTCTTGAAAAACCTAATAACCGTGGTTTTGAACTCTATATCCTGTCGTTTTCTTTCCTCCATTTCTGTCATTTGTCTTTGTCTCCGCATTTTGGCTGCGTCCCTTGCTGAGTTAGGTGATCACTGCGAGGGATTAACCTCTAAGCCACTTGGTTATGAGAGTCAGCTGTGTCTACAGTGGGAGAACTTTTGTGCTGGAGACACCCTTATGGGGCAAGAGTTGTTTCAGTGGGGCTTTTATGCTCACTGCATCTGCCCTGAGTGTGTTCCTTGTGGATCTGTTTTGTTTAGGTTAGTCCCACTCTGGCCACTGGGTGGGGCTGGCTCCTGTATCTTTAAGGAGGTGTTGAGTTAGCTTGGGAGGGGCGGGGCCTTGGGGAGTCTGCAGGACAGGGCGGAGCAAATAGCTATGGCGCTTCTCAGCGCTGCACTGAGAGACACCAGGTCTCTGTGTCCCACGGTAATTGCTGCAAGCAATGCTGAGAGAAACCCGCTTTGAATTTCCTCCCGGTGCCAGTCAGTCGCCCTTCTTTGGGTGTCTGGGTCCTTAGCAACTCGCTTGGAACTGGAGTTCAGAGCCGCTGGGGACTTGTGGCTCTCTCCGTTTTGGAAAAGAACCGCATCCCCCGGCGCCAGCCCTTCCCCGAGCCCCGTGCACGCGCCTCCGTACCTCTGTACTTTGCTTCCACTGCTCCTCTGAGTCTCAGACTCTTCTCTAGTTGTAGGATTTTCACTCAGCCAGCCTTCCTGTCGGTGTGAGTGGTGTCCGTGTGTTCTTTTCGAGGTTTTTCTGAAATAGTTGTTCACGGCTGCATTTATGGTGTCTACCCTATGCCGCCATCTTGTTTCTCTCATGCTTCCACATTTTAACAAAATTTATGTAGGTAATATCACATACTCAAAACTCTATCATCCCATAATATGAATATAAAAATAGATAATTTTTGCATATTTAAAGACAATGGTATTTTCAATACTTAATGCTAAGCATACTGTCTAAAACACAGAGAGTGTGCAATACTTGCTGAAAGATTAAGCTGACTTCCCATTTTAACATATTAGATGTTCACTAACATAGTTAGAATGTAGATGGTATAGATAGTGATGTCAAGGGGACAAATTTAAGTTACAGTTAGTAAGCAAAAGTGGACATATAGGGGCTGTAGGGAATGTAATCAAGTGAAAGTAATAATGGGAACAAATGCTACTGAAGGCAAAATAAAAGGACCTTATTCTTGGAGCTGGTTTGGGAATGAGTTTGATCCATTTAGAAAAGTAGTTCAACAAGTTAAGGTTAAAAAAGAAAAATTCATTTCAAGTGAAAGTGCAAAGCACAAGTTAGCTCCAAATCTGAGTCAGGAGTACCCCTGCACAGGGAGAGCTTGGAGACTGCGAAGTGCTGCCATTTAAGGAACTAATGACATTTGGCAATCGGGGAAAGGAAATTTACTGGAACTGATTTACCGGAGAATATTTTGCAATATAAATGCTTAAGAGAAATTGTCAACAACATCAAAAATGAGCACAGTGTTCCAAAAAGATGAAAGGATCTTCACAATAGCTCATGTTTGGACACAGAGCAAGTCAATCTCAATCACTTTCTATGGAGATCTTGGAGTCAGGGAATGAGGAAAACTGTAAGAAAGAAGACAGAAAACAAACACGTCAGTAGTCATTTCTTTCTTCAACATGACGGAGAAAGTAGAAAATAGTGAAGTTCTAATACTGGAGTCCTGCTGACTCTGCTCCTGCTAACTAATGGTGAGAGAAAACGAAGTGTTTTTGTTTGTTGATTGAGCTGCACTGCACTAAAGATTCCACATGATGTGGGGTAAAACAATAAAATGCATTACTTTATATTAAAATCCTAATAAAAATTCCACTAGGAACCAAAAAAGTGATTCCAAAACCATCGGCAAGAAACATACTGCTACCCATTCACCCCAAAGGGAATAAAGGTACACACTCTCCTCCTTGGATCAATCAGGAAAGATGTCCAAAGGCTTTTTATACAACTTTCTACTCTCTTCTAATTCTCCAAGTTCTTTTTGCCCCAAATGTCTTCCTAAACATTTCCTTTGATTTAAGACACTATTTTAATTTAATTTAATATTGAGATTTTTATCATCTTTTTTTTTTTTTTCTGGGAGAACTATTTAAGATTTGGATGTGGAAAGACAGAAGAGAGACAGACAGAATGAACTGATTTGTACCAGAGGCGCAAAAAACCAGGATGCAGGTTGAGGGGAAAAACTCTAGAGGCAGTAGACTCCCATGTGCCGCTGATGCTCAAGGAGCTTAGACTATCCCTGTGGGGACATAAGCGGGTGCTCCAGACAGCAGTGAAATTTAGGAGAAAGAAAAATAATGATACTCTTTCTGCAATCAAATCAGGGCTAAGAAGTCAGCACAATCAAATGCAGTGAGTACAATTCAGGACGGGATAGTCGGGAATGAGGGGGAGACTTAACCAAGTGCCTTCTAATTAATACATTTAAACTGGTGTATGCATACATAGATCTCTCACTGTAAACACGAGAGACAAAATCTTTGTGAAAGAGTATTAAGTGGATGAAGGTGGCCTGGTGGAATTTATTGGCTGGTGAATGTTCACTGTTGCTGTGGTAGGGATACGTGTGGGGCTTTGCTAGTCTGTGTTAGGGACTTCAATTATGCTTTGATTAGTGGAAATTCTTTGAGACTTGGCAAAAAGCACTGATTAATAGTCCTGGTTTCCAAGGAAGTTAGAACTTTCCATCTCCTTGCGTGCTTTTTTTTCTCCTCCCTCTTCTTCCTCCTCTTTCTCTTTTTCTACCTTCTCTTCTGCTCCTCCTTCTCAATGAATCTTCCAATGTGACATTGGAAGAGTTAGAGAGTTATCATCTAACCTCTACATCTCCTACATAATTCTACTCTAATGGATGGCGACAAAGTAAATAATCTCTGTTGTCTATATTTAGTCTAATAAAATTAGTTTGAATGTATAAACAAAGTGCACTATCCCTACTGAACTTAATTTAGCATTCTAATTAGATGTCACTACTTTCCAAACCTTGTGATTTCAAGAACTTTAAGCATATTTGCCTAACGAGGCTATGACTAATGCTTCCTCTTTTCTAGAAAAAAAAATGCTTATAATCATGATTTAAAAGACTTGAAGGTGTATGTCTATTGTCTCTGTGCTTCAGTGATCACCATGCTGATTGACTGGTCTGGATGGCTAAGCAGGCATTTCCTTTCTTCGCTGAGTCTCATATTTGTTTCTTCTATAAAAAAAAAAAAAAAAAGCTTTCCCCCCAAAGGAGCCTAGCTCTTTGGTACCTAAAGGAAGAAAAGCCTTTGAAGACATGGTGCTCAGTCTAAACAGATTTGCCATTTCTCTTTCTCTTCCTTCTCTCTCCCCCCACCCCGCCCATTATGCCATAAAAATGTCATTAGTAAGTTTTCTCATCAGAAGACAGAAGTTATAAATTCTGATAAAGATAGTAACAAAATTCTGCAAGAGGTATTTAATTATGTTTGGGTGTGCATATGCATGTATACATTTGGAAAATCAGATGTTGTTTCAATAGTGAATTTGTTAGACTTTACGTGGCCTATCAACTCTTTTTTCTGAGCTGTTTACCTTTACACATCAACTAAAAAAATTGCCAGATTGGCTCAGTATTGTGCATGTATATTTATTACATAATAATAAATTCATTACAATATAAAAATCCAATATTTGAGCCTGAAAATGTAATCTTGCCCTTGCTTTATTTTATTGATTTTATTTTTTTTCAACACATACAGGAGTGGGCAAAAAAGTA
Organism: Murina feae; assembly: GCA_004026665.1. Classification (NCBI taxonomy): domain Eukaryota; kingdom Metazoa; phylum Chordata; class Mammalia; order Chiroptera; family Vespertilionidae; genus Murina; species Murina feae. The sequence goes on from PVJC01041808.1 coordinate 3,823, forward strand.
GGTTTACAGTTGTATGTGAAACACAGAGTTTATTCTTTTTATTCTTTTATTTTTTGTTACTTATTATATTATTTTCCACACAAAAACTGTAAACCTACTTTGCCCAGCCTTGTGTTCTCTCACTTGGATCTGTTTTACTTTCCTTCCCTATAATAAAAGTAGTGATATCTTTTCAGATATATGTAATTTTCTTTTCCTCTATGGCAATATATTAATCTATTTTAAAATAACTGTTAATAGATATTCCTGTTTAGCTTTATTTTCATGTTATCTACATATATTGTCTATAAAGAATATCAAAGATTCAGATAATACAATTTAGGGTAAAACTTTTACTAGTTTACCACAAACATAACTGTATAAAGGTATCAGTTTTAAAGATAGAATTATTCTTGCAAAGAAGAGTACATTGCATCAGCATAAATTTTATCTACTATTGGAAGAGCATTTGAAACTCTAGATCCTAATATTGGGGTCAATAATATCACTCTCTTTTTTAAGTCATTATATTGAAATTTGACATTCATTAAGTGAAATTTCTGCCTGCCAATTCAGTATGCTTTTATCATTGCCTTTCTTTGTAATTGGAGTTATAGTTTTACGCATATAATGATCTTGATAAACAGTAATATGTATTTACTGATTTGGTTTGATTTCAAAGTGCTCACTCTATATCCAGTATTCCCCACTCACTACCTCCAGCGATTGGGATTATTTCTGGCTCATTTCCCCAACACCTAGAATAGCATTTTATTTTACATCCAATAACCCTATTAAATAAAAGAATTTCAATAGCCTTTTTCTTAAAACAAACAAACACCTTTTTAACTTTTAGTATAGTTTTTGACAAAAATTTTGTGGAGCTAATCACTTCAGTCTGAAGCTCTAGCTCTGCTTAATTTTTAATGAAAAATACACAAAAAAGGTTTAAAATGTGGTCTTGCTGTAAGAATCATGCTTCTTACTCTGAGACTATTCCCCTCTTAATGTTGAGAAATGTTGACATATACTACCCAGGACATTACTTATGGGTTAAAGATTCGCTTTGACATTTTACAAATAAACATGTGAGCTAATTTCTCAACGCAGGCACAGATGCCTGATTATTTCATCAGGCTCTTGATCTAAAATGATAAGTGGTGCCAAGTCAAAATTAATCAGCAATTTAAGTGACTGACAAGTTGTTTAAAGTCTAAAGATCTACCACACAACTTTATATGCTCAAGCATTAGTCTTCAAAAGCAAAAGGTGGTAGAGAAAGTAAATGTCATTTACGTGAAATACATTTTGTCAGTTTGACATGAATGCACTATTTATTATATAGAGCGTTTTTAGAGATAAAAAGGACAATTTGATTTTAAACTGTTGTAAATTATTTGAAAACATATTTAAAAATAAATCATATATTTAAAAAATAAATTACATCAAGAAAAAGAAAATTAAGAGCAACAGAAACCAGTATTTATAGGTAGATGAATATTTTTTAGCCTTTTATTCTGTTTATCTACATTGATATTACTCTGTCTTTATTGGGTCATCATTTTCTCAAACAAATGGGGACATATTCTATGTAATATTCTATAAATTGCTTTTTAGATTTCTAATTGGAAATTTATTTTTATATATGTTCTTGGTACTTCATATAGCTCTGTTCTTTATAATGTTGCTAGAGTCCCAGTGCATGAAATTTGTGCACTCAGGGGAGGTGTCCATCAGCCTGGCCAGGAGCCCTTGGGGGATGTCTGACTGTGGAGAGCAGGCCTAAGCCAGCAATTGGACATTCTTAATGCTGCCTCAGAGGCAGAAGAGGCTCCTGCCACCGCCACTGCACTTGCCAACTGTGAGCCCGGCTTCTGGCTGAGCGGCGCTCCCTCTGTAGGAGTGCACTGACAACCAGGGGGCAGCTCCTGTGTTGAGCATCTGCCCCCTGGTGATCAGTGCGGGTCACAGCTACCAGTTCCACCATTCGGTGGATTTGCATATTAGCCTTTTATTATATAGGATAATTTATTTCATTAATTTTGATTCTACCTTATTGTTACAACAATGGTATGATAAATACTTATGCCTATAGTTTAATTACTCTTAATGCAAGAGAAACTTAAGGTTGGAAAATAACTTAAAGATAAGTCAATAATTATGAAAATGGTATATGACATACTAATTTTTAAATGTAAATACATATGAATGTATAACTTTTAGTCACTCTCTATATTAGGCCAATACTAATTATATTCCCATGCCATCGTGTTTTACATCCATTATTCTTTGGCATTTACTTTTGTAAAATGTACCTGGAGAAATTAAACATTTAAAAAATAGTTAACTTCTTCCCTATCTGGTTTGGCTCAGTAGATAGAGCAATGGCCCTTGGTGTATGCAGGAGGCAACCAATCAATGTGTCTCTCTCACACTGATGTTTCTCTCTGTCTCTCCCTCTCCTTTCCACTCTTTCTAAAAATCAATGGGAAAATATCCTTGGATGAGGGTTAAAAAAGTAAATAAATATAAAGTAGTTAATTTCTAAATAATTTAGATTTTTCTTTCTTATTATCTTTTGCATGTGTTTTGTTTCTTTTCAGGTCTTCCCAAAACTTTCAAAAAATTGTTTTTTTCTGGTCTATATCATTTCTGGTGTGCATAACATTTGATAAAAAAACATAATTACAATTACAAATTAATTTTTGATAACAAACAAAATTGACTTGGTGATAATGAAATTCACCCATGTGAGCAAGAGTGGCTGATGTACTAGAAAGCTGGCTTGTCATCTATATATTTGTTCAAGTAGGTTACAAAAAAAAGTTTCAATTTACTGGTATATTAACTCAATGGAGGTCAGTTAGGAGAGCTTCCACTGTACATTTTTACATGCTGCCTTTGCTTGACAAAAAATTGAATTACAGGTTCAAAGGGTTTGACAATTTAAGATTTTTATAGATAATCACTATTTTTCCTCCAAACTATTTGTGACTCCATTAAAGGTTTATGAGTTTTCATTTCCCACAAATTTGTAAATCATAGATAGTCCCAATCTTCTGTTTGTAATAAGTAAAAATTATACCTTGTTTATTTTTCATTTCTTTGAGTTTTAGTAAGCTTGAAAATATTCTACACCTTTTTCTGTGAACTGCTAGTTTATATATGTTTTTTCATTATTAAGTTGTTACATCAGGCTTTTTTATTCATTGACATGCTTTATGTATTTTAATATATCAGAAGTCAGTTCTTCCCTAAATATGTTGAATTAATTGGTTTAGTGTGGGTCCTGGGCCTTGGTAATTTTTTAAAACTTCCAAGATGACTCTAATATATAGCCATAGGTGAATGCCACTGGTTTAGCTTTATTTTTTAACTTTATGGGTATTATCTTTTACATTATAGATGTCTCCCATGTTTCTGTGTGTGTGTGAAGATAATGCTGACCTTTTACAAAGAATTAGGAAGTATTTTCTCTGTTTCTATTTTCTGAAACACACTGTAGAGAACTGGTGTCACATCTAGCTAAAATATTTGGTAGAGTCCACCCATGAATCCATCTGATCTTGGTGCAAGTAGCATATGACAAAATGCTTAACATCCTATGTCATTACACAGTTGCAAATAAAAAATGAGATATCATTTCACCCACGAAAATGGCAAAGTAACCAAAACAACAATGGCACCAAATGCTCGCAAGACTGTGGAATACACGAATTCTCCTTTCTTTCTGGTGGGAATCCACAATGGTGCAGCCACTTTGGAAGACAGTTTGAAAATTTCTTATAAAACTTAACATATCCTATATAATACAAGGCTAATATGCAAATTGTCCCCTCAACTGGAAGTTTGACCAGGAGTTTGATCAGGGTGTGGGGCTAGCCGACCAAACACCTGTGATCCCTCCTCCTAGCCAGCCCTGCCCTGAATCAGCCCCCCCACCCTGATCGGGGGTGGGACCAGCCCGCCAACTGCCCACAGCCCCTCCCCCTGGCCTGTCCCCATCTGTGCATGAATCCGTGCACCACGCCTCTAGTCTTACTTTACAACCCACCAATTGTGCTCCTTGGTTACTTACACAAATGAATTGAAAACTCATGTCCACACAAAAACGTGCACACACATATTTATAGTGCTTTATTCATAATTACCAAAACTTGAAAAGAACCAAAATATCCTTCATAGGTGAATGGATAAACTTTCATACATCCATAGAATGGAATATTTTCCAGTGATTAAACAAATAAAAGAGCTGTGAAAACATGGAGTGATGTCAAATGCATATTGCATATAGGCTACATCTGTTTCCAATGATATGACTTTACAGAAAAGGCAAAATTATAGAGAGAGTAGAAAGATCGGTGGTTGCCAGAGTACAGGGGGGAGGATAAATAGGTGAAGCCTCAGAGAGTTTCAGTGGAGTGAAGCTCTCCTATATAATACTGTAAGAATGAATATGTGGCACTGCATTTGTTAAAATCCACAGAGCTTTACAGCATCCTGTGGGGCTTATTGTAAACTATCCACTTGGTTAATAATGTATAAATATTGGTTCAACAATTGTAACAAATGCATCACACTAAGACAAGGTGTTAATAATAGAGGAAACTTGCAGGTGGATGAGGGAAGGCACTATATGGGAACTTTTAACTTATTTATTGTTGATCATCTTTAATTTCATGAAGAGAATTAATATAGAAATAGACTGCTATAGGGTTTGAAAAAATATCGGTGTGGTGAAAAGGGAGTAATAACTCTGTAGTCAGGTCCTTAAAAGAAAGGACTGCTCCTTTCCAACAGCCTATAAAGTACAAAGAGTGGCTTCTATTGAACAGAAGGAGTTATTTTGTTGGTTGGTAGCCTACCTGAGGCTGGATCTTATAGATATTTTAGTTCTGTAGAATATTTTACCATTGGTATCAATCAGCTAAGTAATAGAAGCTTCATTTGGCTTCTGCTTTCGTTTTATAGATCTAAAGTGATTACAGAAGAGATGTAATGACAGAACAAATGATGATTAGCACCATAGATACAAATGATAGCCTTTTCTTCATTTTAGTCACTGGATAAAAAATGAAGAAAGGGCACATAAATTTACTCAAATTAACCAGAATCTTATTGAATCACTATATCACATCACCATATCAGAGTTTGATTTATTTCAGGTTATCAGACGCTTGATAAATGACAAGAATTTTAAGTATACTTGGCTAAGTTTTGTCATTTCCTTGGAAAAATAGACAAATGAAATCTCATATTAAATTATATCAGATTTTATGGCAATCATTTGAACTGTAATATAATTCTAATTGGTTTACCAGTGAGTTTTTAAAGGCTTTTATTTCTAGCATTTTTGATGATCAATTTCAATTTGCTCATGTATTTCATTTCTCCATTCTTCATCTGTCTTTTAATATTGTGAAACTTGGTAATAATATATTCATTTGAATTTTATGAACCGAGTAAATGTCCTTTTATGACACTTTTTCATTTCTACGGAAAAAGGCATTCCCAGCTTCAGAAGGTTACTCTTTAAGCTTTTTATGAAAGCCAATAAAATTGGTTTGTGTCCTGACCTCTTCTGTTTTAGTCAGTTTTCCATTTCACTGTTGCAAGTAAAAGTACATCTCAAGTTGTAGTAGCTATCACATGCTTAAGTATCAAAGATAAAAGTGGAAAAACACTTCACATGATATGAAAACAAATCCTGTAGAGGGTATCACAGTAATAATGCAATTATATTATCCTTATTAGGATAAAAGAGTGAGAGAAGTGTATGACACATTAATATAGCTAGAACATCAATGACGAGTAATTAATTACCTTCTATTGCTTTGAATATAAATGATTTTATAATCTGGTGCTTTTGTGTTACTTGTACTTGGGGGCTCACTTGGAGTTGTGTGATATTGGAAGGCAATTACCCTTGAATTCTGAACAAAGAGCTCTAAATATTGTCAGTGCCCTCTTTTTTAGTACATTAGTGTGGTACCTTTTAACTGATATTTTATCTGTATGTATAAAAGCTTAAGTGACCATTAGGACCAAACAGCCAGAATGACGAGTCAACTAGTAGCCATGACACGCACTGACCACCAAAAAGCAGATGCTCAACACAGGAGCTGCCCCCTGGTGGTCAGTGCACTCCCATGCGGAAGCACCACTCAGCCAGAAGCTAGGCTCATGGCTTGTGAGTGTAGCTACAACAGCGGGAGTCTCTGACTTAGTGGCCGTGCTACCAAGTGCCAAGTGGTGGCGGCAGGCACAGTGGGCCAGGATGAGCAGGAGCAGTGTGGTGCTCGGCCCTGGCTGAGGTTCCTCCCTGGCTGCCTGCTGCTTGGTGCACTGCTATATCCTCAGGGAATATCCGACTCTTAGTTTACGCCCAATCCCCACAGGCCTGACTTGCTGGGATCAGGCCTACACCAGCAGTCGGACATCCCCGAGGGATCCCAGATTGCAAGAGGGCGCAGGCCAGGCTGAGGGACCCCCACTCCTGTGTACGAATCTGTGCACTGGACCTCTAGTAAAATAATAATACTCTGTTGAAGATTGAGCTCTATTTCACCAAGCACCAAATTTTACAAGATACCCAAGGAGTTTCTGGATGATTGGGTGGGTGGAATTTCTCCGTCACTAGTGGGAATAGGATTCTTGTGATATATTCAGAAAAATAATTTTCTAAGACTTGCTCAAGAGAATGAATGGTTTTTATTCACATGGAATTATATTTTTTTGGTTTCCAAAGTCTTTACATGAGTCCTGGAAAATATGCAGCTGGGAGTTTAGTAGAGCTTAAAGCAACTGTTTCTGTATGCCCTTATTTCTATTTCTTTTTAAAAGATTATATTTTTATTGATTTGAGAGAGAGAGAGGAAGGGAGAGAGATGTTTCATCTTCTGCATGCCCCCTACTGGGGAGTGAGCCCTCAACCCAGGCATGTACTCTGACCAGAATTGAGCAGACCACCTCTTGGTGCACCACAGACACTCAACCAACTGAGCCATACAGCCAGGGCTATATTTCTTTGATTCATCAAAATATCTTTGGGTTTATAGAAAAAGATCATTTTAAAGATAAGAAAAGATGAGAACATGATTACAATCACTACACAGTGACCCAGGAGACACTGTGATGTGGAAAGCACAGGGGGAAGCATGAGTGATTGAAGGCCAGATCCCTCAGTTCCCTGAGGGGATGGGCTGGGATTGATGGACATGTTTGATGCATTATCTTTGAATGCAAGAAATAACAATTTTCTTTTGAGACCCCCAGGGAAAGAAGTAAATATATAGAAATAAATATCACTGTATTTTTATAGCTGTGAGATTTAAAACTAATTTTCACTATGGATTTATAGGTAAGTTTATTTGCTGGGACAGAGTGATCTGTTACTTCTAAATATGGAAAAGAAAGGCTCTCAGGAATATTAAAAAATAAACTTGTCCTTAGCAATGTTCAAATGAAGGTCATAAATTTGTAGTTATATTAATTTGGTCAAACTCAGTTTCTGTAGTAATGTCCTATAGTTTGGGTGTAGGGGAAAAGAAGGTAGTCTGACCCAGAGTACTTTGGGAAAATCAGCAGGATACATGGAAAAGGGCATGGCAGTGCAGAAAAGAGAAATCTTAAAGTTATAAAGCATGCGTCAGTATGGCAAGAAGTGACAGGAAGGAGGTGGATGTCAGACTGGAAGAAAAAGCAGTCAGAGGAAGACTGATATTAATAATGACATCCTAGCCCTGGCCAGTGTGACGAGTTGGTTGAGCGTCATCCCATGTACCAAGTTCTATTCCTGTCAGGGCACATGCCCAGGCTTCAGGATTGATCCCCAGTCGGGGGTGTGCAGTAGGTAGCAGATTGATATTGCTCTCTCTCCCTCTCCCTTCCTCCTCTCTGAAAAATAAACCAAGAAAAACATTTTTAAAAATGACATCTTAAAGGGATAAAGATAGTAGCCATAATTTGGCTTTTTGGTTTTGAAAGTTGACCTGTGGGTTCTGAAGTGTAGCAGAAATGTGAGTCATTATAGTTAAAAAAGTGAAGGACTTTATAGGACAGGTGTCTGATGAGTCCCACATATGGCTATACCAAGTCTCCACATCCTCAAAGAATGAAGAGGGGTGATTGGGTTTTACAGACAACCTGGAGGAGGAAATGCAGTGTGTAGCTGGAGCTCACAGCCAGGCAGCAACACACTCATCAGCATTCCTTCAATGCAGGTGTTAGTAACTTACTTTATATTTGATTTTGATTCACAATAATTTTGTAATGTTAATTGTATTGTAAGCTTTGTATTTCATTTAAATTATATTTCATATTTAACATACTCTTGACCCTCTTTCCACCACTCTGTGTTTTGCCTGTTTTATTTGATAACTTCTTATTTAATCTTGGATGCTTTCTTTCATGAAGCTCAGTATCATCTCCCTAATTCTAACCATTCTTGGACTAGTTTGACAGACTCCTAACCAGTCTATTAGTAGAATGCTAACTGGGTCTCCTCAAGCTTACTCTTGCCCTAATCTACCTCTAATTATTGTCAAATTTCTCTTAGTAAAGCAAAGCTCTGAGCATGGCATTCCCTTGTTTAGAAACGTGTAATGATGTGCCAAGCCTTACTAAGTAAAGTCCGCACTCCTTCACATGGCATTTAATTCCTCTATGTTTTTCTCACTATGCCTTGCAAATTCGCACGTATATCTCACACTGTATTTTTCAGCAGACGCTAGGTCGTTGTTCCCAAATGCAACCAATGATCAGCATACCCAAGCTTCTAAAGATCAAATTCTAAGTCTGATAGTAGGGACTGAATTAAAAAATGTTTTTACTAAAAAAAATACTTGAGCGATTCTGATATCTGATAGACTTGAGAACCACTGTCTTATATTTTTCCATGTGAACAGATATATTGCACCTCTTCTTATCTGCTCCATTTCACTTGGAGTATCTGCCTCTGTTCTAGCTGCTGAATTCCAATAAAATATTTTAAAATCCAGCCCTCAAATTTGCCTCCTACTGAAGCTGCAGATAGTATTCTAAGTTGTATTTATATTATTTCATTTAATCTTTAAACGCATCTATAAGGTCGACATAATCAATGCTGAGAAAGCTGTTTGAGATGATAAACGCCTAACAGGCACAATGGAAGGATTTGAACCAAAGCTACCTAAATCTAAACTCTCAGCAAGTGAAGAAGAAGATATTTTATTGGGACATGCAATCGATAATGCAAACCAAATGCATTGATTTTGTACTAGTTTTCTTGCAACTTGATTTTCTGATCTTTTATAATGGTAATTCTTCCTTGTTAAAACTTGTATCTGTAATATTCAACTAAGATGCAGCTACATTTTATTTTAGACTAGCTATTCTGTCACTAAAATCTGCAGTGAGGACAGGAGTCACTGAATCACACTTTTTCAGTCTATATTGTGATTAATTTGATTCACCAGACATTGATCTATATCCTCAGAGGTGTTGAAAGTCATCCATAAAAATAAAACCTTGTTATAAATAATAATTTACAAGAAACATCAGGGGCAAGAAGGGACCTGGGGGAGTGCAAGGGAGCCTAGAAGATGAGCAATTCAGTTTCTCAATTTCTAAGGCATGAGGGTAAATGAAAATAATTGTTATACATTTATAAAGGGCACAGAGACCATTTCCCCTAACCCTTTTCCTTAGAGCATTTTCTTGGACACATTGAAATGGCTCTTGTGCTATTATCTTTGTATTAGAGATTGACCTCTCCAGGGATGAAGTTCAGTCTCCATTTGCCCTAAGTAGCACCTCTGGTGTTACTCAGTTCTGGAATTCAAGTTGTTTTTCTCAGTTCTGGAGTTCAACTTGTTTTCTTATTATCACAAAAATCCCCAGACTTCTGTAAATTCCTGTTGGAAATCCCTAAGCTAATTTTCCAGCATTGCTTTAGAAACATTCCCACTCATGTCATATTTTCTTAAAATTTGTTTTTGTATTTATATTAAACATTGCCTAATTCTGAACTGCTAAGTGAAGAAAAAATATATTTCTGTAAAACAATAATAACATCTCTTACATAACCTCCTTGATATTGATTCATGCTTACTTTTTATACAGCATTTTCCCAGTATCACATTGTTTTTTAAAAAAAGCTAATGAAGTACAGAGAGATGGCACTTTCCCTCCCACATAGAAATGCTGGAACTAATAGACGGAGAGGGCCATGCATATGTCCCAGTAGAATGTGCATAGAGAGGACGACTAAGCCCATAACTTAGTGTTCTCTTGGTGTTCTGCCCATTAGTCTTTCTGTTTTCCCTGTCAGCTTTGACAAATGGGTATTTTGAACATGACTGAATCCTCTGAAGAACTGCTATTTCCCCTACGAATGAGCAGAAGCCAGCAGGCTGACCAGCTTCTACATGCCTCACCCTCAATGACTTAACACTCTGCAGAGAAGGTGAAATAAAGCTAACCAGGAAACATGTAATCCAAGAAAAGATCTTAAAAATTATTATTCAAAGTACTCTATTACTCTATTATAATGATTCTCAGAGTCATGGTTTATATTTATAGAAAATGCCACAGCAACTTTAAATGAGAGAATTGAAATGAGGGAATTAGGCTGAGAGAAACGGAATAAAATAATATTTTAATTTTAAGTCTGAAATCAGGATTAATCTGACTGATAATATTTCAGTATTGGTATTTATTTGGCAATTTACTGAGTAGTACACTACTATTTTGGGCATGCTGTGAGTCATGTGAAATAAATGAGTTTGCTGGTGACTACATAGAAGACAGCAGATTATTTTTATTATTTATTTTATTTTTTTTAATGTGTTTTTTTAATCTTTGTTGTTCATATTATTACAATTGTTCCTCTTTTCTCCCCCATAGCTCCCTGCCTCTCAGTTCCCACCCTACCCTCTGCCCTTAACTGCCCCCCCACTGTCCTCATCCATAGGTGCACAATTTTTGTCCAGTCTCTTCCCACACCCCAACACCCCTTTCCCCCTGAGAATTGTCAGTCCACTCCCTTTTTATGCCCCTGATTGTATTCAATTCACCAGTTTATTCTGTTCATCAGATTTTTTTTATTCACTTGATTTTTAGGTTCACTTGTTGATGGATATGTATTTGTTGTTCATAATTTTTATCTTTACTTTTTCTTCTTCTTCCTCTTCTCAAAGGTTACCTTTCAGCATTTCATATAATACTGCTTGGGTGGTGATGAACTCTTTTAGCGTTTTCTTGTCTGTGAAGCTCTTTGTCTGACCTTTAATTCTTTTTTTATTTTTTATTTTTTATTTATCTTTATTGTTCAGATTATTACAGTTGTTCCTCTTTTTTCCCCCATAGCTCCCCTCCTCCCATTTCCCACCACAACCTCTGTCCTTGCCCCCCCACT
>PVJC01041809.1:0-15194 GCA_004026665.1 Murina feae
CCCCCAACAACCCTTCCCCCTGTGAATTGTCATTTCACTCCCTTTCTATGCCCCAGATTCTATTCTATTCACCAATTTATTCTGTTCATCAGATTTTTTTATTCACTTGATTTTTAGGTTCACTTGTTGATAGATATGTATTTGTTGTTCATAATTTTTATCTTTACTTTTTCTTCTTCTTCCTCTTCTCAAATGATACCTTTCAGCATTTTATATAATACTAGTTGGGTGGTGATGAACTCTTTCAGCTTTTTCTTGTCTGAGAAGCTCTTTGTCTGACCTTTCATTCTTAATGATAGCTTTGCTGGGTAAAGTAATTTTGGTTGTAGGTTCTTGCTCTTCATCATTTTGAATATTTCTTGCCACCCCCTTCTGGCGTGCAAAGTTTCTGTTGAGAAATCAGCTGACAGTCATATGGGTACCCCCTTGTAGGTAACTGACTGCTTTTCTCTTGCTGATTTTAAGATTCTCTCCTTGTCTTTTGCCCTTGGCATTTTAATTTTGATGTGTCTTGGTGTGGTCCTCCTTGAATTCCTTTTGTTTGGGGTTCTCTGCATTTCCTGGACTTGCAAGTCCATTTCTTTCACCAGGTAGGGGAAGTTTTCTGTCATTATTTCTTCAAATAGGTTTTCAATATCTTGCTCTCTCCCTTCTTCTGTAACCCCTATAATTCTGATGTTGGTACGCTTGAAGTTGTCCCAGAGACACCTTACACTATCTTCATATTTTTGGATTCTTTTTGTTTTTTTGGCTTTTCTGGCTGGGTGTTTTTTGCTTCTTCGTATTTCATATCTTTGACTTGATCCTTGTGATCCTTTAGTCTGCTGTTGGATCTCTATATATTATTCTTTATTTCAGTCAGTGCATGCTTAATTTCTAGCTGGTCCTTTTTCATATCCTTGAGGGTCTCACTAAATTTATCAGCAGTCTCTAGAATATTCTTGAAAAGATTTATAACCGTGGTTTTGAACTCTATATCCAGTCGTTTGTTTTCCTCCATTTCTGTCATTTGTGATCTGTTTCTTTGTCTCCACATTTTGGTTGCTTCTCTGCATTGATAGAGTGGCTTTCTGTGCTAGGTGTCTTATAGGGCCCAGTGGCTCAGTCTCCTCAATTACCTGAGGTAGATACTCTTGGTGCACTGCTTTGTTGGCTTTGTGCACAGTCTTGTTGTAGCTAAGCCTGGATTGTTGTTGGTTTCACTGACAGGAATTGATCTCCAGGCCACTTGGCTGTGAGAATCAGCTGTGTTTATGGTGGGAGAACTTCTATGCTAGAGACACCCTTATGGGGCAAGACTTGTTCCAGTGGGGCCTCGGTGCCCACTGAGTCTGCCTTCTGAGTGTGTTCCTTTTGGATCTGAGGAGTTGTAGAATGGGTGGTCCCAGTCTGACCACTGGGTACACATTCTCTTGGAACTCCAAGGAGGTGCTATTTTAGCTTCTGCCTGAGGTTTCCCAGCCTTTCATATGCAAAAGCCTCTGTGTGCAGCTTGGGTCGGGCAGGGTCTCGAGGAATCTATAGGGCGGAGCAACCACCGTTGCTGATTCTCAGCCCTGCCCTAAGAGGCACCAGGTCTCAAGCCGCTCTGGAGTTCCTCCCAGTTCCAGATGGTTCCAGACTGTGCCAGAGGTGCCAGACAGTCCAGCTCCTTCCCGTACAATTCCAAGTCCCCAGAAACTCGCCTGGAACTGGAGTTCAGAGCCGTCGGGAGCTTATGCCTCCCTCTGGTACAAAATGCTGCCAGCCTTTTCCACAAGCCCCTTTGCGTGCGCCTCCGTACCTCTGCACTTTATTTCTGCACCTCCTCTGAGTCTCAGTCTCTTTCTCGTTATAGAATTTCCACTCAGCCAGCCTTCCTGTGGGTCTGGGTGGTGTCCATTTTTTCTTTTCTTTGTGGTTTTGAAATGGATGTGCGTGGCAGCAATTCCGGTGTTCACCTATGCCGTCTTCTTGGTTTATCTCAAAATACTCCATATGTCTAATATTTTGCTGCATATGACTTCTTCTAGGATTTTTGTGGTTTCCCAGCTTATGTTTAAGTCCATTAACCATTTTGAGCTTATTTTTGTGTATGGTATAAGTTGGTGGTCTAATTTCATTTTTTTTTCATGTATTTGACCAATTTTTCCAACACAATTTATTGAAGAGACTGTCTTGACTCCATTGTATGTTCTTGCCTCATTTATCAAATAATAATTGAGCATAATTGCCTGAGTTGATCTCTGGGTTCTCTGTTCAGTTAGATTGGTCTACATCTCTGTTCTTGTGCCAGTAGCAGGCAGTTTTAAGAACAGTGACTTTGTAGTAGAGCTTGATATCTGTTATTGTGATACCTCCCACTTTGTTCTTTCTGAAGGTTGTTGCAGCTATTCGGAGTCACTTTTTATTCCAGATTAATTTTTGGAGAGTTCATTCTAGGTCTTTGAAGTATGCCATTAGTGTTTGAATGGGGATTGCATTGAATCTATAGATTGCTTCGGGTACTGTGGACATTTTAATTATGTTGATGCTTACAATCCATGAACACCATATATTCTACCATTTGTTAATGTCTTCCTCTATCTCTTTTTTCACTATCCTGTGAATTTCTGACTACAGGTCCATTACCTCCTTCATTAAACTTATTCCTAGGTATCTTATGTTTTTTGTTTCAATGGTAAAAGGGACTGTGTTTTAGTTTTTCTTTCCATCAGTTAATTAATGGTGTTTAAAAAAGACATAGATTTCTGGGTGTTAATTTTGTATCTGGCTCCATTGCCAAATTCATTAATTAGTTCTAGTAATTTTTTATGGAGTCTTCAGGTTTTTCCATGTACAATATCATTTCATCTGTGAAAAATGGCAATTTTACTTCTTCTTTTCCAGTTTGGATGGCTTTTATTTCTTCTTCTTGTCTGATCACTATAGCTAGCACTTCCAGTACTATGTCAATAACAAGTGGCGAAAGTGGGCATCCCTGTCTTGTTCCTGTTCTTAGTGGAAATGTTTTCAGATTTTTCCCATAGAGTATGATTTTGGTGTAGATTTGTCACATAAGCCTCTTATTAAGTTGAGATATGATCTCTCTAGTCCCACTTTGCTGAGAGTTTTCATAGGGAAGGAGTGTTGGATTTTGTCAAATGCTTCTTTTGCATCAATTGATATGATCATGTGATTTTTGTCTCTCAGTTTGTTTATGTGATGTATCATATTTATTAATTTCCAGATGTTGTACCAGCCTTGCTTCCCTCCAATAAATATCACTGGGTCATAGTATATGATCTTTGTAATGTAATGCTGTATCCAATTTGCTAGAATTTTGTTGGGGATTTTAACAACTATGTTCATCAGGAATATTGACCTATAACTCTCTTTCATTGTGTTGTCTTTATTGGTTTTGGTATTAGGCTGATGCTGGCTTAATAGAAAGAGCTTGGAAGTGTGCCTTCCTCTTGAATTTTTTGGAATAGTCTGAGAAGAATAGGTTTTAGTTCTTCTTTGAATGTTTGGGAAAACTCTCCTGTGTTGCTGCCTGTTCCTGGGCTTTTGTTTGCTGAAAGCTTTTTGATGACTTCTTCAATTTTGTCCTTAGTTATTGGCCTGTTAAGATTTTTTTTATTTTTCTTGATTGAGTTTTGGAAGGTTGTATGTATGTTTCTAGAAATATGTCCATTTCCTCCAAGTTGTTTAGTTTGTTGGAGTAGAGTTGTTCATAGCATTTTTAAAAAATAATCTTTTGTATTTATGTGGGGTCTGTTCTTATTTTGCCTCATTCATTTCTGATTTCCTTTATTTGGACCCTCTCTCCATGCTTCTTGGTGAGCATGGCTTGAGGTTCATCAATCTTTATTCTTTCAAAGAACCAGCTTTTGGTTTAATGATCTTTTGTCTCTATGTCATTTATTTCTGTTCTGATCTTTATTATCTCCTTCCTTATGCTTATGTTGGGCTTTATTTTTTGCTCTCTTTCTAATTCATTAAGTTGTAGAGTTAGACAATTTATTACCAATTTTTCTTCAAAAGATGGCCTTGCCCATGTGGTCACAAGATTGCCACGCCCATGTTGCCACAAGATGACTGTCCCATGTAGTCTCAATATGGCTGTGCGATGTGTTCACAAGATGGCCACCCCCATGCCATCACAAAACTGCCACCTCCATGTCATCACAAAATGGCTGCCAAAAGATAACCAGCATGGAAGGCAGTTGGGGGCAAACAGACCAGCAGGGGAGAGCAGTTAGGGGCAATCAGGTCAGCAGGGGAGGGAAATTAGGGGCAACCAGACCAGCAATGGAGGACAGTTGTGGATGACCAGGCCTGAAAGGGAGGGCAGTTAGGGATGACCAGGACAGCAGGTGAGTGGTTAGAAGGTGATCAGGCTGGCAAGCAGAAGCAATTAGGGACAATCAGGCCGGTAGGCAGACAAATGGTTGGGAGCCAACAGTCCTGGATTGTGAGAGGGATATTCTACTGCCCAAGGGGTCTCAGATTGAATAGGGTGTAGGCTCAGCTGAGGAACACCCTCCCAGTGCACGAATTTCATGCACCAGGCCTCTAGTTTCTAAAATTATGCATTGTGATCTGAGAAGATGCTTCATTTGATTTCAATATTTTAGAAACTGGAGAGACTTTACCTGTGAACCAATATATGGTCTATCTTTGTAAATGTCCCATATGTACTTGAGAAGAATGTGTATTATGTAGCTTTGGGGTGAAATGTTCTGAAGATGTCAATTATGTCCATCTGATCTAGTGAGTCATTTAGTATTGCTGTTTCTCTGCTGACTTTTTTTTTAGAGGATTTACACAGTGATGTCAGTGGGGCATTACTACTATGATCATATTGCTGTTGATCTTTCCCTTGATATCTTCCAGACACTTTTTTTGTTTGTTTGTTCACTTCTTTTTTGTTTTATGTATTTGGGTGCTCCTGCATTGGGTAAATATATGTTTACCAGAGTTATATACTCTTGTTGTATCAATCCCTTTAGTATTATGAAGTGGCCTTCCTTATCTCTTGTTATGGCCTTCAATCTGAGGTTTATTTTGTCAGATATAAGTATTGCTACCTCAGGTTTTTTCAGTTCCATTTTCCTGAAATACATTTTTCCATCCCTTCACTTTCAGTCTGTGTGAGTCTCTTTTCTGACGTGGGTCTCCTGTAGACAGCATATATATGGGTCAGGTTTTCTTATTCATTCAGCCACTTGATGTCTTTTGTTTGGAGCATTTAGGCCATTTACATTTAAAGTTATTATTGATGGGTACTTGTTTGTAGCCATTTTATTTTTTATGCCAGAGTTCCTTCTCCAGTTTTTTCTCTTCTTTTTACAACAGACCCTTTAGCACTTTTTGCTGGCTTGGTAATGATAAACTCCTTTAGTATTTTGTTTTTGTTTTTGATTTGTTTTGTTTTTGTCTGTGAAGCTCCTGATTTCTCCTTCAATTTTAAATGATAGCCCTGCTGGATAGAGTATTCTTGGATTCCATTCCTAGCTTTGCATCACTTTATATATTTCCTTCCATTTCTTTCTAGCCTGTTGTATTTCTGTTAAGAAATCATTTGATAATATAATGGGAGCTCCATTATAGGCAACATTTTGTCTCTCTCTAACAGCCTTTATGATTCTCTCTTTGTTGTTAACATTTACCTTTGTAATTGCTACATATCTTGGTCTGTTTTTTTTTTTTGGGGGTTAATCTTGTTTGGGACACTCTGTGCTTGTGTGGCTTTTTTCTTCCCCAGATCAGGGAAGTTTTCTGACATTATATCTTCAAATAGGTTTTCTAATCCTTGCTCCTATTATTGTAATTTTTGCACCCTTATTATATGTATGTTACTTCTTTTCACATTGTCCCAAAGATCCCTCTGGCTCTCCTCTTGTCTTTCTTTTCCCCCAATTGCAGTTCAGTTTGTGTGTGTTTTGGTTCCCTGTCTTCTAATTCACTAATTTGGTCCTCTGCTTCTCCTAGTCTATTGTTGAAAACTTGCATATTGTTTTTATTGTAGCTCTATCACTCTTCATTTGCTCCTGATTCTTGCATAGGTTGTTGATTTTCTCATCTGTCCAGCTTATGAACTGAATGATCCTTATTCTGAATTCATTTTTCTGACCTATTGCATGTCTCCATTTCATTTAGTTTATTTTCTGGTGATTCCTCATTTTCTTTTGTTCCGGGTTATTCTTCTGTCTCTTAATTTTTGCTTTCATCAAAGGACCTAGGTGTTTAGTCTTGGGGTGCCTGTGGCTGCATCAGTGGGCTTGGTGGTGTGTTGTGCATTCACAGGTGGTGGCTACTCCTTGGGCAGTTGTCAGGTGGCTGCTCCTTACTCGGTTGTAGGTAGTGGCTGCTCCTTGTTGGGGGGGCAGTCATGGGGTGACTGCTCCTCTCACAGTCAGGAATGGTGGCTGCTACTCAAGTTGTCTCAAGTGGCAGCTGCATGCATGGCTGCTGGAGCAGTTTCAGTGCCTGGGGATGTTACATAAAGCACGGCTGTTTGCATGTTCCCTGAGCTTGGCCCTGCTTTGTAAGGCTTGGCTTTTCATGCACTATTGTATGAAAAGGTTGTAGCTATTCCTTCAGTGGTTGCAGATGGTGGCTGCCCGCATGGCTGCTGGAGTGGTCGAGGTGTGCACAGCTGCTACATAAGGATCAGCTGTTCACACATATGTGCATGGTTGCAGTGCCCAGAGCTAAGGTGTCTGGTGGCTTGGGGAAGGGGAGTGTGCTCTGTAACTCATAGGAGCTGTCAGTTTGGGAGGCTGGAATGGCTGTAGGATCCCAGGTGGTATCTGAGAGCACAGCAGCTCTCCCCTTCAAGATGGCACAGCCTCTGTGGGCAGCCAGCCACCCCAGAAAAGATTACAGCAGTAGTAGAGGTTTCCCGGCTATGTGAACCCAGTATGCCAGCCCCCGAAGGTCCTCTGAGATCTATCTGTCCCTCACTCAGACACACACACACACACACACACACACACACACTGCGTCCACACACTACCCTTCCATTCTCTCACTCACTCACACTTTCCTCCTAACCGCTGTCCTGTCAGGCACCACCTTGGAATCCTCTGTATCTATTTTTGTTGATAAATTTATGTTATTCATTATAGTCCACAAATTAGTGAGATCATGTGAGTTTTCTGACTGGCTTATTTTGCTTAGCATAATGCTCTCCAAGTCCATACATGCTGTTGCAAATGCTAAGAGTTTTTTTTTTTAATTTTGTTTTATTGCTTAAAGTATTACAGAGTGTTAGGTAAGTCTCCATTTTTTCCCTTGACCTTCTCCCATCCTCCCCTATCCCCCAGTGTCTTGTGTCCATTGATTATGCTTATATGCATGAATACAAGTCCTTCAGTTGATCTCTTAACTCCCCCTAAACCCTCCCCAGCCTTCCAGCTGTAGTTTGACAGTCTGTTCAATGCTGTTCTGTCTCTGTATCTATTTATGTTCATCAGTTTATAATGGTCTTTATTATCCACAAATAAGTGAGATCATATGGTATTTTTCTTTCATTGACTGGCTTATTTCACTTAACATAATGCTCTCCAGTTCCATCCATGTTGCTGCAAATGGTAAGAATTCCTTCTTTTTGTACAGCAGCATAGTATTCCATTGTGTATAAACAATCCAATCAAAAAATGGGCAAAGAACCTCAATAGACACTTTTCAAAAGAGGACCTTCATAAAGCCAAAAGACATATGAAAGCATGCTCAAAGTTACTAGTCATCTGAGAGATGCAAATCAAAACAACAATGAGGTACCATCTCACACCTGTCAGAATGGCTATCATCAACAAATGAACAAACAACAAGTGTTGGAGAGTATGTGGAGAAAAAGGAACCCTTCTGCACTGCTAAGAGTTTTTTAATGTTAAGTGATAATACTCATCTCACAGGGTTGCTGAATATTGAAAAAGATAAAGTATGTAAACTAAATAGCATGATATTTAGGGCACATTAAGAACTCAGAAAACAAAATTCCTCATTTCTATTTTGTATATTTTTTTTCTCCATTATAGTCCTCTTTCTTCAGTGAATAGTTTCACCATTCACCCATATATTCAGAGCAAATACTTGAGTATTATTCTTAAAATCACCCTCACTCATCACTTATTTGATCACTGATACACACACACACACACACACACACACTAAATCACTTAGTTTTTAACTTTTTTCTGCTATTTCTACTTCCTAAATATCTCTCACCTCTTTATTCCAGTGTCATTAGTCCCTGTCATCATCAACTTTAACCTGGATCTTGCCACTGCCTCCTAATTTGTGTCTCTACTTATAGTTATCTCCTATGTTAATCTATTTTTATTTTACAGAAAACGTTATTTTTCCCCATATTCAAATTTTATCATATGACTCACTCACTTAAAACCTGTCAATGGCTACCTATTTTCCTTATGACAAAGACCAGTCTTTTTAAATGAACTCTAAAGAACCTGACATCATAAACTCCTACAATTAAGATGTGTCAAGTTTGATGTCCTTTCCTCTGAGATTTCCCTGACCCAGGTCTTAGCATAACTGAAACTTCCTCAGGAGCCCTTTGTATATCTCCAAACCAGGTTGTCACTCCTTCTTTGTTTTATGCTATACTAGGGGCCCGGTGCACAAAAATTTGTGCACTCAGGAGGTCCCTCAGCCTGGCCTGTGCCCTCTCACAGTCTGGGACCTCTCTGAGGATGTCCATCTGCTGGTGTGCCTGGTCAGCATGGGTGAGGAGCTTATGGCTATTTGTAGACTGGCCAAGTCCCCCAGTGTGGACCCTCACCCCATTAGGGTGTGGCCAGCCTGGGTGATGGTCTGAGGGCCGTTTTCAGGCTTCCCACAGCCCCTTCAGGTTTTGGGTCCCTCCTGGGGTACCTGCCCAGCCTGGGTGAGGGGCTGATGGCTATTTGCAGGTTCACCAAACCTCCAAGTGGGATCCCTCACTCCATAGGGGTGTAGCCAGCCTGGGTGCAGGCTTGAGGGCTATTTTCAGGCTTTCAGGCTGCCCACAGTCCCTTCAGGTTTTGGGCCTCTACTGGGGTACCCGGCCAGCCTGGGTGAGGGGCTGATGGCTGTCTGCAGGCTGGCCAAGCCCCCCAATGTGGTCCCTCACCCCATGGGGATGTGGCCAGCATGGATGATGAGCTAAAGGGCGTTTTCAGGCTTTCAGGCTTCCCACAGCTCCCATTGACCCAATGTCCCAGCAAGGCTGGCTGGAAGCAGATTTCTGGGGTTTGTTTATCGTCTATAATTGATGCACTGTTCCTTTAAGCTGAGGCCTAGGCAGGTAACGAAGCCTCCTGTCTACTTGAGCTCATGGCTTCTATAATTGAAAGAATGTTGCCTTAGTAGTTGGGCCAGCCTGCTGTTTTTTCAACTGTGAGGCTCCTATAATTGTGACAGTGTTGCAAATATGTTGTTGCCTGGAGCTCAGAGGGGCCCAGGCGGCCGGCAAACAGTTTTACTCCTGCTGCAACAGAAGCTGCCTATTTACTCAGCTCTGTGAGTGCCGGCCTCCATCTTGGCTGGGTTAATTTGCATACAACCGCTCTGATTGGCTGGTGGGCAAGGCTTAAGCATCCCAAAGAAATGGTCAATTTCAATATTATGCTTTTATTAGATTAGATGCTTCCAAGGCCCTCTAATTCTTCTTTGCAGTACTTAGAATAATAACAAACATCTAAATAACACTTGCTGTGGGCCAGAAACTGTTCCAAGCACTTTAGATTATTTTTCAATAAGAATCCTATTAGTGGGTGCTATTTTTATTCCTATTTTTCAAATGAGAAAAACTAAAGCACAAAGGCTGTTTTGTATACAAGGTCAGATATCTATTAAGTAGTAGAGCTTGGGATTGGGACCCAGGAAGCCTGGCCCCAGAATCCATATTTAAAAAAAATACTATATATATATATTTCATAGGAGAGGAAGAGAGAGATAGAAACATCAAGTATGAGAGAGGACCATTTATTGGTTGCCTCCTGAATGCCCTCTACTGGGGATAGAGCTCAAAACCTGAGCATGTGCCCTGACTGGGAATTGAACCAAGACCTCCTGGTTCATAGGTTGATTTTCAATTACTGAGCAACACCAGCCAGGCCTTAACCCATATTTTTAAAGCACTGAAAGCACTGTACTATGTTTCCCTTCATTTTTAATGAATTACTTAATGGCTTATAATTATGTAATTAAACTGTGTGATCAATATGTTTATGTGATTTTTGTCCATATCATCCAATTTCAAGGATGGTGCCTGAAATAGTTAATATTCAATTAATTGAATCACTAGATGAATCTGCCAATATTTATTGAATGAATAAATAGTAACTATTTTTAAAATATATTTATTGATTTTTTACAGAGAGGAAGGGAGAGGGATAGAGAGTTAGAAACATTGATGAGAGAGAAACATCGATCAGCTGCCTCTTTCACACCTCCTACTGGGGATGTGCCTGCAACCAAGGTACATGCCCTTTACCAGAATCGAACCTGGGACCCTTCAGTCCACAGGCCGACGCTCTATCCACTGAGCAAAACCAGTCAGTGCAATAGTAACTATTTTTATCATTCTCAACTCCTGCCCCAAACATCATCTGCTTTATAAAGACTTTTCTGATCTCATACTCCACTGTGGAAAGATTTAGTGGTTCCCGCCTCTGTGATCTCAAATTTATTATGCATAATGAGTCGCCCCAAGAGCGTGGGAAATCATTGAGGTTAGCAGATATTTAATTCATTCTTGGATCTCTAATATCCATATCAAAATGCATGACTTGAATAATGTTAATGAAAGAGAAGTAGAAAGGAATAGATATATCTTAGTAGATGACAAATGGCAGAAAGATAAATAGTTACTATTTATTATTATTTTCTGTAAATAAATAGGTGTTATGTCACCAGATGAGAATGCCAAAGTAAGTTTAATTTAACAAGATACAATTTAACCAGAATAACTTTATATAGCTGTCAAGGATTCCAAATAATTAACTGCATGAGATGGCAGGAAGATAATGCCTTACTGCAATACATAATAACCATAATACATATTAAAAGACTTAGTGGTTTGACTCAATAATGGTAAACTCTTTGTTAATCAACAATGTACTGTTGTCAGCAAACATAATGTGATGTTAGGCCATTTCAACAGAAACTTCCTGTTCAGAAATAAGGAGCTGACAGCTACATTTTCCATGCCAATCTGTCCATAGCAGCATTATTATTAGTTCTCAGTACCACCCTCTAAGAAGGAAAGTGCATGATTGTGAGGATGGTCATGGCTGTAGACTTCATAAAGATAGAGTTATTTTTGGAAAGCAAATATTTGTAACTTTTACTAGATTTTCATATTATTTCCTTTTCTGTACAATAGCAATAATAATAATAACTCTCTATGTAGTTGCTATGAGTATTAAATGAGATAATATTGTAAAACACATTTCCTAGTGCCTGACTGTCTGACTTAAATAAAAATACTTACTATTATTTAATTGTCACATCACATTCAATTTTCAAGCACATCTGTAAAATGCACCTTATCATTGTTATTTTACCTGTGATAAAACTGAGGATCAAAAAGTACAAAGGAGCTCATGGAAAAAAAGATGGCTGCTGATGGGAAGGCAGACTGCAAAATAGTGTGAGAGTGAGAGACTGAAAGGAGAGTGTGTGGACATACCGAGATTTTAAATTTGTGGGTGAGTGACAGCTATACTCCAGGGGACTGTTGGAGACTGCCAGATTGGGCTTTCCTAACCAGCCAGCCTCAATTGCTGCTGAAATCTCTCATGGAGTAGCCGACTCTGCCACGGAGATTGTGCCATCTTGAGTGGCTGTTATCGGAAGCATATACATCCAGAGACCCTGCAACCATAGCACCTAGGGACCAGCTAATAAGCCAGGAACACCAGACCTCAAGCAGTGTGAATATGTGGACTCAGATGAGCCCTGCTCCTCCTCACAGAAAAATTAGATTTCGCCTAGATAAAGGTGTGGTTTGTAATTCAGGTTGGAGAAAGGAACTTATGCAGGGGAAGTCTGCACCCCACAAAGTCTGCGGCTATTGGGCCCAGCATGATCTGGGAGTGGGAAGGGGACCCACAGGGTTTCTGGCAGAAGGGAACTCTAAAAAATAAGCCCATTGCTGGATTGGGTGCCAAAAGACAGCCTCAGATTTTGCCAGTGTGCTGGCTGCTTAGTGCCAGGGGAGAAAGGACTTTCAGAAGAGATGTTGGGAGAATTGCGCACAGAGCTGGATGGTAGAGGTTGTGAGCTTGAATACCTTTTTCTCATTAAATCCTTGCTTTTGATGATTAAACCCAATGCATAGGATTATCCAATTGGGGTGACTCCCAGGGACTTCAGGGGAAAATTGTTTTTGTGGAACCTGGGAATCAAAGCAGGAGTAGCAATCAAGTAACCAGCAGTCGATTCTCCCAAACCAGTATTAAGTGCAATAGGGAAAACAAAACCTAAATACTGGTTAGAGAGGACTTATAGCCCTGGAGGTCAATCCAGAAACACTGGCACCCAGGGCCTGAACCACAAACTGACTCTTCTGTAAACACAAATAAAGGCAGTCTGGGAAACAAAGAAATACTGCCAGCTTTAAAATCAGGACTGTGGTTTACAACATGAAAGAGCAGTGTATGGCAGGGAACATCAGTACTCCCCTAAATACCTGAAGGCGTGCCTAACAAGAGTAGAAATGAATGACCTTCACTACTATACATTTTTATATTTTTCAGATTTTAATTAAGAAACTAATTTTTTGTCTTTTTTCCTCACTTGATTTTACCTTTTTAATTATTACTGTTGTACCCAGAAGTCGTGGCCCCCAAAGACTACGAAAGAGCCCCAAAACCGCTGCAAGAACATGAGAGCTTTATTATACAAGTTAACTTGCCCGCCGCACAATGGCGCGACGGGGGAGGAAGTGCCGGTTTCAGGCAAAAACAAAGGATTTATAGGGCCGGAAGTAGTGGGTGGGGTAACGCGTGTGGCCCCTGTTGATTGCTCAAGGAAAGGTCCTTGGCCGGGCATTTCTTCTGCATCCCTATTGGCAGATCTTCACTCTCACACCGCCCTTCCGCCCTTACATTCCCCCCTTGGTTTTATGTACATGAGTCAAAGCATTGACTCTTCTGGGTATTCCTTTCCCTCAAGGTCCTGAGGGAGGAGAATTTTGTTCATTCACCTTTCCCCAAAAATTCAAAACATGTTCCTTGCTGCATGGGGCAGAGCTTCCTTTTCTGTGCCCCGCATACGAGGAAGAGGGCCTGAGGTGCCCTCCATAGTAGGGCCCCCACACTCCTGCCAGGTACTTCTTGTCAAGTAGATGTCCTTTAGCTTTAACAGGTCTGAGGTCGCAATGGAATCCTGGCCTTGCCCTTCAAAAGACCAGCCCCCAGCCCGGGGCTCTCCCCGGGCACCAAAAGGCACTTCTATGTGGCCCCGGAGTTCAGCCTGGGAGGGGGCCCAGGCATTTGTGCCAGGGCTGCTTCGTAGGTGCAGGCAATCGCCTGCATGAGGGTGCTGGCAAAGGCACCATCGTGCAAAACAGGGTGGACGCTGGAGGCCTTGGCTCTGCGCCTCCAACCCCGTCCTTGGGGCCACGTCCGACTGCTCTTTGGGATCTCGCAGAAGCACCAGAAACACCTCCTCCAAGGTGGAATCTGTGACCTCGCAACCCACCAGACACAGGCGAAGGCACAAGCAGCGCCGGTTCTGCTCCAGCACCTGGAGGTGCCCCTTGAAGTGCCTCGGTTGTCCCTGGAGAAGAAATGCCTGTGGGACGCAGGTCTTCATCAGGGCCATGGTGCAAGCTGCATCCTGTAGGCTGTCCAACTCCAGCAGGCTGAGAATCCGGCCCTGCTGCAGGACAGCCACGCAGTCGCCTCCGTCTCGTCCTCTTTACTGGATGAAGATGTCCCAGAAGACAGCTTCCTCCGCTCGTCTCCGGACAGGGCACGGGCTGGCTGGTGTTGATGCTGGTGAAGAGCAGTTCCAGGACAGTGAGCCTGTCCAACATGACTTCCTTGCTAAGAACTTACTTTCAACTCCTCTCTGACCGCAGCCAAGGTTGTCTGCAGGATCCTGCCATCCGCAAGGGCAGCCCCAGAAGTGGGCACACACAGCCCTTTCTGGGCTGGCCTCACTTGGGAACGGTGGCACCCAGTCCTGCATCATGTTCTTTGTCGGCCACCTGCACGATCACCTTGGTGCTGCCCTGCAGCACAAGGAGGCCTTTGTCTTTGGTGTGTACCTTGAACTCGTACCTGTCTGTCTGCTCGCGGTCCAGCATCGTGTAGTTGATGGCAAACACCCCCGTCACTGAGGGTGCCAGCGAGTAGGCGACCTCTGTGTTCTCGCCATTGTCGTCGTCGGTGGCCAGCACGGTGGCCATCCTGGAGACCTCCACCACCATCTGGCTGGTTACTGGCCAGTTCTGGTCGCCCTCCATGTCGCTGGCCGGCTTCAGCTGGAAGGGCATGTCCCCCACCACCATGTAGGTGACCATGCTGTTCTCTTCCTGGTTCTTGGTGGGGCTGCTCACGGTCGCGGGCCATGACAGTGAAGCGCAGCTGGCTCACTTCCTCACGGTCAGGATGCTGAGCCAGCCCGACGCCTCGTCCAGGCACAGCAGCCGCCACACCGATTTGTTGGTGGTGGCACCAATTGACCCCACGTCCAGGTCAGGATGGGGGTGCTCGGGGTGCTGTTCTCCACCAGGTCGGCCTCGTACACGCTTTTCTTGAAGCAGGGGCTGTTGTCGGGTCGCCGCTGTCGTGCACCCACAGGGTCAGCTCCTACGACTTGCTCTGCTCGTGGTCCAGCGGTTTCTTTACGATGAGCTGCCACTGCTTCTCGCCGCCGTCTGGGGTGTCGGACGCCTGTAGTTAGAACACGCTGCTACCTCCTGCTGTCTCCGTCCAGGCATCCTTGCCATTAGCACCGTTCCCGTCGTTCCCGCCATTCCAGGGGTAGGGGGCACTGTATGCAGCCTTGGAGTGCCGACTCTCGCCACCGCCGCCACTGCCACCCTTGGGCCTCTGGACTTCCCTCTGGGGAGGCTACAAACAAGGCCTGCAAGAACTTGAGTAGAATTAGTTTCTTTAATCTGTAGAGGCCCCACTGGTTTCCAGGGCAGTCTTCTAGGCTGCTTCATCTGCAGCCCAGTTGCCCTTTGCCTCTGTGAAGTTTTCATACCC
>PVJC01041810.1:0-15194 GCA_004026665.1 Murina feae
CAGCTTCACTTTCCCTCCTGCCGCAATGGAAAGGGCTGTTTACTCAGGTCCGTGAGTGGTGGCCGCCATGTTGGCCGGGCTAATTTGCATACAGCCGCTCTGATTGGCTGGTGGGCGTGGCTTACCCTGTCTTGGAGAGACGGTTAATTTTAATATTTCGCTTTTATTAGTTTAGATGGTTGGCCTTCCATACCCATGGGTTTTGCATCCATGGATTCAACCAACCACAATCAAAAACAGCACCTAGGAGTCTGTGAATGCGGAGAGCCAACCTTATGCACTATTCTATATCACTTTACATAGGAACTTAAGTAACTATGGATTCTGATATCCAAGGGGGGTCCTAGAACCAATGCCCCAGTGATACTGAGGGCCAACTGTAGTTAAGTTTTCGGGGAGTCAAAAATTATAGGTGAATTTTAGACTACACAGAGGCCAGTCCCCTGAATCCCTACATTGTTCAAGGGTCAACTGAATTTCCAATCAGTCAAAATAAGGAATCAGTCTTCAAAACCTACACAGGATTGTAGATAATTTGGTTCTCTCACAACACATTTATAAACAAATTTTGATGACTTCACCATGTGGCTAACAGAATTCTTTTTTTTTTTTATTTGATTTTTAAATACAGAACTCTTTTTTAAATCCAATGCAAAAACAATTAGAGATAAGGTAAATAGTAAGACAGAGTTTGACATGAAAGCAATCCAATTTCATTTTATGATTTCTTGGTTGTTCTGTCAATGATCTTAAGAAAAAAAAAATTTGTAAGTTTCCTGAATATTGAAAATAAAGTGCAAACTAGGGAAGGATCTAGGCTATGCCAAGAAAAGCAAACCGTTCCCAGAATAATAATATTTATTACACTTTAAAAAATGAAAACTGCCCTGGCCGGTTTGGCTCAGTGGATAGAGCATCATTCTGTGGACTGAAGGGTCCCAGGTTCGATTCCGGTCAAGGGCATGTACCTTGGTTGTGGGCACATCTCCAGTGGGAGTGTGCAGGAGGCAGCTGATCGATGTTTCTTTCCCATTGATGTTTCTAGCTCTCTGTCCCTCTCCCTTCCTCTCTGTAAAAAGTCAATAAAATATATTTTAAATAATAATAATAATAAATAAATAAAATAAAAAATAAAAACCAATCAAGGCAGCAAGAGTGTTCTAGCACTCTGGTGGTTACTTACCTCAAACCCATTTTCTTTCCCCAAACCCCCAGCTTGTCTCCACACATGCACATTTTCTTTGCTTATAACCCTGATTGTGTTTAACTATCCACCCTCCAAGTGTCTCAGAAAAAGCTTCTTCAGTCCCTAGTCAACCGTGATCAGTCTAATCCTAGTGTCCCCTTCCCCTCACCAACAATTGATTTAGATATATGCTTGCACATATCTCTCTTGCTGATATTGCCACATTGATTTAGGTCTCCCTGATTCTCTAAAGTGTTTATACTCTGCCCTACTTATCTGGGCAATTTTGGCCAATGAGATGGGAGGAAGTCTATGGAAGGAACTAGTGGAAGGTCTTTCCCTAAAAAGGACACAGAAAAAAATATTCTTCCCTGCAGGCCAGGGTCACACCAGCATGCGATGAATGTGACAGCCATCTTGGGACTATGGGTATTATATTAAGGAGAACAGATAGAGGAGAAAGCTGGACAGAAATATGAGAGCAACTTGAGTCTTCAAATATATTGTTGAGCATCCGAATGAACCAATCCCAGACCTGCCCTAGCTCTGAAGTTCTAGTCATGTTACATAATAAATGTCCTATTCATTAAGTCATTTTGAGTTGGGTACTCTCTGTAATTGAGCATCCAAACTGATACAAGGGTTGACATATTTCTTAAGTGTGTAATTAAGGCTGGGGATAAAGATATTGGCGCAAGATATGGGCTTGGAATAAAGAATGCTAATGAAGTGGAAAAAGAACTAAAAATCCAAGGTTTTAATATTTCATAGAAGAAATAGAAGCTTTTGTGGAATTTCTACAATGTGCCAATGGTAAAAAGATAACTAGGATAGAGTACTAACACTTTAGAGGGGCAGGAAGACATACATAAATCAATAGGGTAATGTCAGAGAGGTATGATTGGGCATAATTTGGAGAACTCGGTTGTGTACATCTTCATTTTGGAAAACATTCTCTGTATTATAGAAAGTGTGAAGCTATATTAGTGGCAATAATTTCTTTTTATCTTCCTCCAATTACCATAAAAGTAATATTTGTATAAAGATATATCAGTCAGTATCAAAGGGAGCTGAAATAAAAAAATAACTTCTTTAGGCTTGGCTGATGTGGTCAGTGGTTGAGCATCAACCTATGAACCAGGAGGTCACAGTTCAATTCCTGGTCAGGGCACATGCCCAGATTTCGTGCTCAATCCGGGAGATGAGAAGGTGGGGGGTCATGCAGGAGGCAGCCAATCAATGATTCTCTCTCATCATTGGTGTTTCTGTCTCTCTTCCTTTCGGAAATCAATATATATATATATATATTTTAAAGTCATGGCCACATATAAAACAAGAGGGGTGCACTAAGTTGGGTTAATCATTTTATTCAGTTGCTGCTGCAGTCAGTGGCTATTACACTTCAGGTCATCACATATAGATATGATAATTCCAGATGAAAAGATGTTCCCTTCCTGTGTCTCTTAGTAGTAAGGAAGTTTTCCCCAGAAGCCACCTCGCTGACTTCTCTTTTTGTTTATTCCTATTCCAAACCAATTGCTGGATCTACTCCCTGGAGGCTGGAACCCCAGAGACATCACTGTGCAGAGTGGGCACCTAAAAAACTGGGTTCTATTAGGAACAAAGGAGGAGGGAGTGGAAATGAATGCTGGTATGTTATGTCACCTCCCTAACCTAGTCTCGAAACATGTTAGTAGAGGGAGAGTCAATTCCTCTCTTGATTGAATTTGAGTTATCAAAGCAGAAACTTCCATGACTTTAGCCTCAGAGCATAGTTTCCTATGGAGCAATTCATAAGGGAAGCCTTCAGCCGTTATGAATTGGGGGATAAACTAATAAGACAGCATGCTAGCTAAAGTCAGTTCTCTATGTTTGGGTAGGTTTTGTTACTCAACCACCAGAAAAAAGGGGAGGACTATTACGGATAGCCCAGGGAAGGAAGGTCCTTGCTTCACTCATAATTCTGAAACAGGAAATGCTGAGTGTGGTGGTACAGCCAATCACCTCTGACCTCCCTTGGAGGGGAGGAGGAGGAGGTGGAGGAGGAAGTGTTGGCTGATGTTCTTTTTCTCCTGACTCAGATGCAGGCAGTGTAGCTGTGCACCTAGTCAACAGGTGCCATTTTTGCAAAGTCGGCTCCAAGAGTCAGCTAGGAGGGCAAGAAAGTCAATGGGAGGACTGAGTGGACTTCTCACAGGCAAAGCTCAGCTTCAGGGCAGCTTCTCATCCACCCCCAGATGCGCAGGTCAGCCAGGAGCATTTTCTAGCTCCTCTCTAATGTCAGACACAGAACTCCTACTCACAGCAAACTTGTTGCACAAGTCTGTCTACTGAAGCACAATCTTCACAAAACATTATACAAAATTAATAGACCTAGAATCATGCTGAGTTAACATTTAAAACAATATCTAGCATTTATTCTTTCAGAAGGCTTCTGTAGATCTCCTACTAGATGCTTACATAAAAGTACACAGGAGAGAGCAAACCCACTCCCTGCCCTCAAGGTCACTAAGGTCTCGTAGGCATAAAGGCCCATCAAGTGGACAGCAATATCTTCATTCTTAATAATAGTTTCCTATGGAGCAAGACATAGATAAGCCTCCCTTGCCTAAAACCAACCTTCATAAGTGTTTGCAAAAGGACAGGCCAATTGGAAAGTTTAATTGGTCTTTTCCAAAGAGTAAATTTTAGTTGAACTCCCAATGAACAGGCTATAGATGGTCCTAGAATAGGGTAAGCTTGATGACCAGGTGAGAAATGTAAGATTTGTGAATGGAAGTACAGTTTCCTTTGTGAATAGTCACTACTGGTCTTTTATTAAGAACAATACCTCTTGGGTTAAAAAAAAAAAGACAAAATAAAATCCCCTGAACGCTGCATACTGGTCTGGAGTCTTAGCCGAGGAAAACTTACTAATTTGCTAATTATAACCTGTACTTTCCTTTTTCTGATTTTTTTTTGGGGGGGGGGGGTTGTTTTTTTGTTATCACAGATAGTATGCTGCCAAAAGCGAGAGAGAGTTCCAGTTAAGCACTTTCTTTTCCTCAGACTCAGACGTAAGCAGAGTATTGGCCTGCTTGTTTTGCTAAGCTCTGTTTCCTTTTTATTTGCTTGCTTCTAAAATCCAGATCACCCTTCTCCCTGGAGATTAAGTGGGTAGAAAATTAATAATGGCAAGATTGTGTACCCTTTCCTACATTACAAAGAGCCACATGGCTATTTTCAGACAAATCCACGCTTTGTGGGGCTTGAAGCTTACGTAATTTGGGTGGCCCTCTTTAAGAAAAAGAAAACAAAACATCATGCTTTTGCAGAATTTACAGCACTGGGGCCTCTCCTGAGGCCTTGAGAGTGGCCCTGGAAGCTTAAGCTTCATTTGCTTCCTATAAACCCACCTCTGGTTTCCTCTTTTGATCTATTCCCTCAGGGTGTCCCACCAGCATTTTTATACGTGTTGCCCAAAGATACAGCCAGTTAGGTGAGTGTCTTTATCTAATGATACTTGTTTTGGAATGACACCAAATAGGGCATAAATTGAGGCTGTACTGCCACCTATTGTCAACTCAAAGAATTATTTGTGTGTTCTAATCATTGGAGCTGCGATTTGAAAGTTACCAAAGGTATCTTCATCCGCACTGAATTATTTACTCAAGAGAGCTTAAAACACCAGATATTAAAGCCACTCCTCTGAATTAAGGCAATGGTTGTAAGGCTACCTAAGTTTCCTGTCCACAAAGAAGGAAGAAAATGTAATTCACTAAAAAAAAAAAACAGCCCTGATAGTATGTGTAGTATTCCTTTGCTGCAACTACTAGAACGGTAGAGAGTCGCCATTTACTGAGCAACTTCTATCCTGCTAACATTGGACTCTGTATCAAAATGTGGACACCATTAGATCAATCATGACCTGGAAAGACCCCTAGTGATTATCTGGTGCAGATCTGAAAACATGTTGGCTCTGAAAAACCATGAGACTGACAAAGCTGATGGCCGGCTGGTTCCATGTGCATGGAATGGGAAGCTAGGCATATATGTCCAGACTCACGGAGGGGCATACAATAACAGTGTGACAACAGAGCCCTGTAAGTCTGTTCTGTCTCCAGAAACACACACAAACACAAATCTATGTCCCTTGAAAAATCAAGAGTTTCCAGTTTATAGATTTTTTTTCAGAAGCAATGTTGTATTCACATTTATATTTTTCTTGGCTGAATGAGAGAGAAAATACGGCAATGGTACACCTACAGATTTCAGAGTCATACCAGCCTGGCCATTAGCTATGCATTCTTGGGCTAATAACTTCTCTGAGCCTCACTTTCCTCACCTGCAAAATGGGGATTATAATCAGATTGTGTGAGAATTTAATTAGGTAACACTCATAAAACACACTGGCACATACTAGTAATCAATAAGTATCAGCTGTTTTAACTATGTATATGGATGCCAGCTGACATTTCTTGGATAATAACTTACTAGATATAAACTGTTTGACCAGCAAACTTATCAGGTTCAACTATGAAGTGATATGGAAATGAGAATGCCTGAGTTGGAAGATACCTTAGAGATAACCTAGTGACTCAGCCATCTAATCCTATATAATAAAATCCTAATATGCAAATCAACCAATCAGAGAAACGACCAGTCCCTATGATGCACACTGACCACCAGGGGACAGATGCTAAACACAGGAGCTGCCCCCTGGTGGTTAGTGTGCTCCCACAGGGGAGTGCCACTCAGCCAGAAGCCAAGCTCACAGCTGGTGGCTGGCCAGCAGAGCGGCAGTGGCAGGAGCCTCTCCTGCCTACACAGCAGCACTAAGGACCCCTCAGGGGATGTCCACTAAGGGTCCTGGACTTCGAGAGGGCACAGGCCCAGCTGAGAGATTCCCGCCCACCTGCCGAGTGCACAAATGCCATGCACTGGGCCTCTAGTTTTGCAGATAAACTTATTGAGGCCCAGGAAATTCATTGTTCAAAGTCACAGGGCTAATTAATGGCAAGTAGGAGGTAGAAAACCCAACTGATTCCCAGTTCAGAGGCTCATTTGAAATTCTCTGCAGATGAGTTTCATAATTAGAAAATCCCCAGTTAGGTGGAGAAATAAATAAAATTCTCTATGCTCATTCAAGTTTTAAAAATCCAAAACATGTTTATAATTTTATCTATATAAGGAATACTCACTAAGTCATTAATAGAGGTAGTATTTAGTGGCAGCAAATGGTAACCGTTTCTAATGCAGAAACTCTGCCATCTAGCGGTTACACAAGAGCATTGATCCTTTTCAGTACAGTAATGGTTTTGTAAAAAGTAACACTGATGCCATTGGCCTCTACTCCCGATTGCCTTCATCATCCCACGCCTCTTGATTCTTTTTTAAGCAAAAAAAAATATTTACTGTCATGCACTGTCAGATGCCACTAACGAATGGTAAAAATTCTATGGATCATTATTTCCATAAAAATAAACTATTTTTCAGCTATCATTTTGAAATGGAATATAAACCCAACTTAAAATGACCCAAAAATACAGTGTCTGTCAAGCCCCAGTGCGGTGTGTGTCTCTAACCTTGATGCTTTAAGTAGCGGCTTAAAGGCTGGAGCCATCTCCCACTGTGCTGTGTGGGGCAGAAATATCCAAGTTCCCCTCATATCCTCCACTGAAACACAGATCATCTCCCCAGCAAAGGCTATGGATCTTTGCCATAATAATTCCATTTTGTGAAATCTAGGCTTTGAATGCTAGAGTTTGTGAAATTTAACCAAGTTCCCTCAGGACGAATAATGTGTAGATTTCGGTTATCAATCACTCCACGTGTCCAACAAGCCATGAAGCCCACCCAGGACCAGGCTGGGCTCCACAAGGTTTGGCTTTATTAGTGCTGGTCCCAGAGGAAGGAAGGATCTCATTCTGGACAAGAGAACTGAGCAAAACCACTTGAGGAATCATTGCCCCAACCCCCAGGAGAATTGGGGAACTGCGGCTGTGACTCAGGAAGGGCCCAGGTGTAGTAGGAGTCTCATGTTTCATGCATGATTGCACATGCTCTCACTCATAGGGGCTTAAGATCATGGCATTTTTAAAAAACGTCTCTTTATAACATTCAAGTTGGACAAGTTTAGTTTTCAGTTGTCAAAATATAAAAGAAGTTTTCTTGATTGCTGGTGTTTTCCTTTTAAGGCTA
Source organism: Murina feae (assembly GCA_004026665.1). Classification (NCBI taxonomy): domain Eukaryota; kingdom Metazoa; phylum Chordata; class Mammalia; order Chiroptera; family Vespertilionidae; genus Murina; species Murina feae. Next base: position 7,367 of record PVJC01041810.1, read on the forward strand.
CTCAAATTCCCATCATCTAATGGCAGAGAAGAGAGGATGTAGCTTTTCTTTTGGTGACATATATAATCCCCAAAGAAAAACTGTCTATTATCTTGCTTAGCTCATACATAACACATTAATAATGCAGGAAAGAGTGTTTTAAATTGCTATCATTTGCAACAAAAAACAAAGCTGGGGTGATTGCTGGTATATTGTATACAGCTTTCCAGATATTCTCTGCTGTCCAGTCTCCCCTGCATCCTCCAGCCCATTCTAATAGACCAGTAGAGCAATCTTCCTCCTGCACTCTCCTGTTTGAAAACCAAGAGACGTTCAGCACTGCCTACAGAACAGAGTCCTAATTCATAGCTTCCTACTGAGGCTCCTCCATCTTCTGAACGCAGGCTACCTTTGTCAGTCATAACTCCCTTCTACACACTGTCTTGCAGGCAGTTTTGCTCTATTTTAGCTTTGTCATCATCAGTGATGGCTCCTTTTCTCATCTCAAGGAGTAAGGCCCTTAAAGGGCTCGTGTGTGCAGTTCCCTCTGCTTCAGGACAGCATATAACCACATCTGTCACATCACAGATGTTCGGGAGGGGTTTACTGGGTGAGTGAGTACAAAGCTCCTTCTGCAAAGATGGGCTGACTCAGGACTACAGCAGCTGCGGGCAGGCCTGCTGCTGTTTATGACTAGCAAAGAATGTCAATGTAAAACTTTGGTTCAAAAGCACCTCTTCCTAATCAGGATCACTGCTTGCTTGGCTGGCCTGTCTGTTGTTATTTTCTAGACGTCTATGGCGATGTCACACACTTTGAAGTTGACTTTATAGCAGCTTTAATATCCAACACCTGCTTCCCTTGTTTACCTCTGCCCCAACCTTAGCACACTTGTCCAAAGATGACTGTGGTGCCAACAGCAATTAGTAAGCGTCTGTCTATGAGACGCTGGGGTCCCTGAGAACCTGCCACCGAACTTGTCTGCCTTAGTTAGTCCTTCCAGGTACACAAAGTATTATCTTCCTCATCCCTGAGTTTTGATCATACTTGCATTGCTCTAAGTATTATTACTTCATAGCATTTCTAGATGCAATAAAGCTTCAAGAGGAATTGTGTAACTGTTCTTTGTATCAAAAAATGTTAGCACTTATTGTATTTGCTGAACTCACAAATACCTACTTTTCTGACAAATCAGATATCCTCAAATTTCTCAGAGCTTTAGTGCAGGGGTTTAAAGGCTCAACTCAATGTATTCTACCATATGGTGGTCTGTAAATCCTTTAAACCTACAAGTAAAAAGTGAATCTTTAAACATTACTTGTCAGACTTCTAAAACATTACCACACATAATATATGGTCCTAATAGTAAATACCCTTTGATGATCATGTGAAACTAGAGAAATTATTTTAAAATATGAGAGTGAGTTTCTATCTTTTTTCACCTTCCTATATAATAAAACCTTAATATACAAATCAACCAAACAGCAGAGTGACCAGTCACTATGATGCCCACTGACCACCAGGGAGCAGATGCTCAATGCAGGAGCTGCCCCCTGGTGGTCAGTGTGCTCCCACAGGGCAAGTGCTGCTCAGCCAGAAGCCAGGCTCATGGCTGGTGAGCTCAGTAGCAGTGCTAAGGACTTCTCCGGGGATGTCCGCCTGGCCGGAGAGGAGGAGACTACCTTATTTTCTAAGCCAGCAAGTGGACATCCCCGGAGAGGTCTGTGAGATGGTGCAGGCGAGGCTGAGGGACCCTTTCCCCCCCGCCCCCCCCCCCAGCAGTACACAAATGTCGTGCACTGGGCCTCTAGTTTAAAGATAATCCTTATGGGGGTTAGTTTTTATAGTAATTTTCTTAACTGTCCATTTCATCATGTTTAACTTGCTCAGTTTCCAAATACCTGGCAGTAGCCAATGATTAACATAAAATGCTCAGTAATTAGCACATAATTGCCCGAATCACACCTGCACCAGGTGGGTAAATTCCATTTGCATCAGGCAGGTGGGTAAATTCCACAAGAGACCAGAGTTGCTTAAGGGCTTCCTAGAGCACTGATATATCCTTTCATAGTAACTAGAATTATCATCATCTACTTAATGAATGAATTCAATTACTATCTTTAATTAGTGCTAATGCTACAAAAGAAGACTCTAATTAAAAATCATTTTTAACAAGCAGTAATAATGCAAAACATATTATGGAATACTGATTTTTCTGACAAACGATAATGAAGAAATTATGAAATTGAATCTGAGAATAGAATTATATTTATCATCTCAGCTCTTATAAACTGAAATCCTCTAGCTGTGTGAGGCAAGAAGAGATGATCACTATGTCCCTACTCCCCATCTAACTTAATAAAGTTGTCCTAATAGATGTCAGTCAGTAACAAGCTCCAAAGGTCAGTTTCAAATCCCCCATCCTGGGGAAGAGGGTACTTTAACCCCATTCTCTCCTCTCTCCAAACTCAGCCTTTCAGTTGTGGTGAAGAAGATATGTTTGTCCTTTCCTTATGTACACATGCTCCGTTATTTATATAATAGGGGCCCAGAGCACAAAAATTTGTGCACTCGGGGGGGGGGTCCCCCAGCCCAGCCTGTGCCTTCTTGCAGTCTGGGACCCCTCAGGGAATGTCCACCTGCTGGCGTGCCTGGCCAGCCTGGGTGAGGGGCTGAGGGCCATTTTCAGGCTGCCCACAGCTCCCATTGACCCAATGTCCCAGCGAGGTTGGCTGAAATCAGGTTTCTGGGGTTTATTTATGTTTTGTAATTGAAACACTGTTGCTTTGAGCCTAGACCTAGGCAGGTAAGGAAGCCTCCTGTTTGTTTCAGCTCTGTGGTTTCTATAATTGAAACATTGTTACCATGAGCAGAGGCTCAGCCAGCCTAGGCAGGCAGTTGCAACGGAAGCCTGCTGTTTACTCTAGCTCTGTGGCTGCCAGCTGCCATCTTGGCTGGATAATTTGCATACAGCCGCTCTGATTGGCTGGTGGGCGTGGCTTAGGCATCCCGGAGGATAGTTAATTTGCATATTACTCTTTTATGAGATTAGATTTTTGCTTGGGCTTCCAATTCATTCTTTCTCCTTTCTTCTGTGTAGTCACTGGCTATCAAATTCTATTCTCTAATTTCAAAATTCACTCCCTTTGGGACTTCACTGATTGCAATGACTCTTGTGTTTCCCTACCCATTAATGATTCAGTTTATACTAAAGGAAATCCCAACTTACAACAGGACCATGTTACAAAACTTCTTTTTAAGGGAAACAAAACAAAACAAAAACAAAAACAAAAAAAATGTCAATATGACTCACAGAATTGCTTCAATATTGGTATAAAAAAAACACATGAAAGCAGTAAAATAGTCTCAGAAATAGTATTTCTCTTTCTCAAGTACAGATTCTTCTTGTTTTGGAATAAGAATTATTGAGAAGCCTGGCCAGCATGGCTTAGTGGTTGAGCATCAACCTATGAACCAGGAGATCATGGTTTGACTCCTGGTCAGGGAACATGCCCAGGTTGTAGTCTCAATTCCCAGTGTGGAGCGTGCAGGAGGCAACTGATCAATGATTCTCTCTCATCATTGATGCTTCTATCTCTCCCTCTCCTTTCCTCTCTGAAATCAATTTTTAAAAAAGAATTATTGAGAAAGAGAAGATTTAATTAGAAAGAGATAATGGTTAGAGAATTTTTCAGAGTTTATAAAGTGCCTTTATAGGGCTTTTGTTGTTACCATGTCTAGATAATTATTATTTCTAATTTCATATCAAAATGCATGGTTTCCCCTTTCCTTTGTACAGATGTATCACTATCTGTGCTCTTGGGCTGTCCACCATCAACTGGGTGATCATAAATTATTGTGCCATGAAAGGAGACACAAAGAATGGAAAGAAAAGGAAGCAAAGGGAGGGAAGGGAGGCAGTGTTTCATTGGCCAAGACTAGAAAGAAAGAGGAGAGGAAAGCATTCAAAATAAGGTGGAATGTACTTAGGAGGAGAGAAAATTCCCACATGTGGAAATCACGTAGCTGAGGAAGGAGAGTGGAGGCAGAAGGAAAGAGGCAGCTTGTGTTTCCAGGGAAAACTACGGCTGCCCAGTTCCCCAGGCTGAGGGCTGAGGCACGTACAAAAATCAGGTGAGTGACATAACTGGTCTTGAACTTTTAGGTTGAACATATGAAGGACCATTTTTCTAAGTCAAAACCAGTTAAATACTATAATTTCTTATGGTTTAACTTCGTATCAATCACTAAGGGTTCATAGTAGGTTTCCTGTGAATATATATCATGTCTCAATTCAGTTACAAGCTTTGGGGGAATTATCACCTTTTACTCCTATAACCTGAACTCAGTAGGTATACAATAAATCCTTCTTTTTGGTCAGGGATGATATAAAACAAGTCTTCTCTTGTGGCGCTGACTGATTGAGAATCCAGGCTATTAGCACTGAGAGCTGAATCACAAAACCACAGGCAAAGGAAATATTTATTTTGTTTAAGAAGATTTTAAATTAGGGAGTGTTATCTCATTGGGTAGGTTGAGGACTTGTGAGTCAACAGCTTGTGTACACAGACCTTTCTTTTTGCATTCAAGGTGAAGGTGGGACTTTTATAACATTTGACTATGAAAGGCAGCACAAGCTAACAGAAGAAAAGAATGACTGTATTCATTTTTTTTCACGCAAAATATCTTTATACTACTTTTGTAATTAAAAAGTGTTTTAATATTGCCATTATTTCAAAAAGGAAATCAACTTGTTTTTTATAAGCCAGATAATAGGACATATCAAAATGCTTCTAAAAAATGAGCAATTCATAGCCTTGCCAGCATTGCTCAGTGGTTGAGCATCAACCTATGAGCAAGGAAATCATGGCTTGATTCCTGGTCAGGACTCATGCCTGGGCGGCAGGCTTGATCCCCAGTGTAGGGCTTACAGGAGGCAGCCAACCAGTAATTCTCATCATTTATGTTTCTCTCTCTCCCTCTCCTTTCCTCTTTGAAATCAATAAAATATTTTTTTAAAAAGAGCAATTCATAAAATCAAAGAGTAGATATACAAACTTATTAAACTGTTTTACTTGTCATAGTGTTTAAAATGAAAGAAAATGACTATTGGCATTTTCCCAGCTTCAGCAATTTCTTTTTACTAAAAAGAATTAAAATAATATTATTAGCAAAATTAATTTCCCAACCTGTTATCTTTTCTTTCTTCCCTTTAAAATGATAGAATCTTAGAGTTCTTTCTATTTAGGAAACAAAGTCTTTTTCTCTTGTTACCAAATTAAGCAGTGACAACTTGTCACTAGACTTCAAATATGATAAAATCATATAATTGCAATTGCTATTAATTTATAAAATATATTTTAGAAAACAGAAAAGATTTGTCATGAAACCATTTGTCATGAATCATTCCAATGGGTCACTTGTCGTGTCTTTTCACTTCCCCATCAAATAGTTTGTTACTGAGAGAAAAGGAAGTTACTGATTAACCTAACTAAACACTTGGCTTCCCACTTAAAATGCAAGCAAGTGACTCAGAAAGCAAAACACATATAGATTTACTATTTGTCTGTTATAGGACCAGCCATAGGCAAAGGGATGGAGTCTGACATTGACCCTTTTCCCCTTTCCCTTGGCGTTCTCTGCATTTTCTACCTTTGCCTCCTGACTGCAGATCCCAGGATTTTCTTGTGGTTCCATATCAGAAATATGATCTAATAAAAGTAAAAATATGGAAGATCTATTCACTTACTGTGTGTTCTGGGATAAATAGTGTACCCCCAAAATTCATATTCATCCGGAACCTCAGAAAGTGACCTTACTTGAAATTGGGTCTTTGCAGATGTCATTTGTTAAATTAAGCTGAAGTCATACTGGATTCGGTAGGGGCCTAATACAATGACAGGTATCCTCATAAAGGGGGAAATGGACACAGACACACAGACACACACTGATGTGGAGGGAAGAAGGCCATGTGATGCTGAAGGCAGAGATGGGAGCAATGCAGCTGCTGGCCGAGAAACACCAAGAGCTGCTTTCAACAACCAGAAGTCAGGAGGAGGAGGCAAGGGTCTTCTGGAGCCTTCCGAGGGAGGATGGCCCTGCCAACACCTTGATTCAGACGTCTAGCCTCCAGAACTCTGAGAGAATAAATGTTTGCTGCTCTAAGCCACCAAATGGGTGGTGATTTGTTAGGGCAGCCACAGGAAACAAAATGCGGTGCTACTCTGCTGAAGTGAGTACGTTTTTGAAAAAACTTCTAGGAGATAGAAATGTTTAATGAAAGAGAAGAAATAACAGGTATATCTGGCATCAATACAAACTCAGAGAAGAAATGTTTAGGGAAGTGGGCCTACTGAGTACCTTTCAAATGAAACTTGGCCTTCTCCCCAGAGATGCGGGCCTGGGCTGGTCTGAGTGGAGCATTTTACTAAGCCTTCTGGAGGGAAGAAAAAGAATGAAAAGAATGCATGCTCTTTGCCATCCAGGGCACCCCAAAGACAACAAAAGTTCTGAGATGAAAAGGGCTGCCCTAGGTAAAAAGAAACACTGACATAAAACCAAGACCAACAAGAATACTAAGAGGGAATCTCTGAGTTCAAGGGAACTGTATATCTCTACACCAGGCTTTCTTTTCAATCCAAACAATGGCACCCCACACATCAGAGTCAATTTTGGGTGGTTGAAAGAATTAAATGCAAAAATATCAAATCACAAGAATTTGGAAAACATAATATGGCATGTTGGAGATCATATAGGAGGCAAAACAACTTCCTAAGATTAAAAGAAATAAAAAAAGAAAAATACTAGTAATTTTACTAAGCAAAATTTTAAATTTCTCAAACTTTTTTTAATGAAAATCAATATCAAGGCAAAAAATATTTTCAGTAAAAATATTCAACAGTTGATGAAGAGTCATACTGAGTAAAGAAGTCATACAAATATATAAGAAAAATACTAGCAAACCCAGGAAAAATGGGCAAAAATAAATAAAAATTTTCAAAGGAAGAAAGAAAAAGTTAATGAAGATATTTTCTCAACCTCACTAATAATCAAAATATGCAAATTAAAGTAACAATTGATAAAATTTTTAAATTAATAATTTCAGTGCTTTCACATACTGCTGGGAGATATCTTAATGGCTTAGCCTTTTAGTAAGTAATCTACTAGAACTTAAAATGAGGCTTTAAAATGTTAATACACCTATACCCTGTGATTCTACTTCTAGGAAATGTTTATGGGAAATAATCAAATAAGTATTCAAAGATTTACTTACAAAGATGTTTATGGCAGTATTATTTATGATTAAATTTGCAAACAACTCAACCAATTCAGGTAATAAGTAGTGATGGAATATCCATGTTATGAAATGCCATTTATCCTTTAAGTCATAGGGGTAAAGTTAGTGATATAATAACAAGTTGAAAAGTAGAATAAAAAATTATTTATCATATGTGTTAAAATATTTAAGAACATAAGAAAAGAAAATATGCTAAAAATCTTAACAGTGGTCACCTCTGGCTACTCGGGTTATGAGTGATTTACACTCTCTTCCGTATTTCCCATAATTGATATATATTCACTTATAATTAGAAAAACATTTAATTAAAAAGTCTTAAAAATCCTAACAGTCTGCTCGGGAAAATCTGAATTAGGGTTTTTAGGGGCAATAGCAGAAGGTCAAACCCAGATGATGGAACAGACCTTTTTACATAATCTAATAAAATATTCATGCACAGATTTTACCTTCCAGTCTCAGATTCTTTTTCCCAATTCCTTAGGCCAATAATTCCCAACCCAGATTCTGGGACACTCCAGTTTATTATTAACTAGGGGCCCGGTGCACAAAAAT
>PVJC01041811.1:0-15190 GCA_004026665.1 Murina feae
GTTTGTGAGGACGTGGAGGAAAGGGAACCCTTGTGCATTGTGGTGGGAATGAAGATTGGTGCAGCCACTGTGGAATTTCCTTCAAAAATTAAAAATGGAACTGCCATTTAACCCCATGAATCCACTTCTGATAATATGTCCAAAGAAACCCAAAACAGTAATTTGAAAGACCATATACACCCCTGTGTTCATTGCAGCATTATTTACAACTAGAGGCCTGATGCACGAAATTTGTGTAAGAGTAGGCCTGCCTTCCCCCAGCTGCTGGCACTGGCTTCCCTCTGGTACTCAGGACCCAGGCCTCCCTCACAGCCCTGGCTTCATCCTGAAGGTCATTCAGTCTAATTAGCATATTATGCTTTTATTATTATAGATATTGCATATAATCTAGATTTGGAAGCAGCCCAAGTGCCCATTAGAAGATGAGTGGGTGAAAAAGTTGTGGTACATTTACACAATGGCATTCTACTTGGTCATAAAAAAGGAGTAAATCTCACTTTTTGTGACAGCATGGATGGACCTGGAGAGTACTATGCTAAGTAAAATAAACTAGTCAGAGAAGGACAAGAACTGTATGATTTCACTTACATGTAGAACCTAATGAACAAAATAAATTAACAAACAAAATAGAAACAGACTCAGTCAGAGGGAAGGGAGTCCGAGGGCTAGGTAAAATAGGTGAAGGATTAAGCAAAAACAACAACAACAACAACAACAAGCTCAGAGACACAGACAACAATATAGTGATCACCAGATGGTAAGGGGTCGGGGGAGGTAGCAGAGGATAAATGGGAGATAAATAGTGACAGAAGGAGAATTGACTTTGGGTGGTGAACACATGATACAATATAAAAATGATGAATTATAGAACCATACACTTGAAACCTATATAATTTTGTTAACCACAAATTCAATAAAAATATCCTATATAATAAAAGGGTAATATGCAAATTGACCCTAACAGCAGAACCACTGGGAATACTGGTCACTACGACACACTCTGACCACCAGGGGGCAGATACTCAATGCAGGAGCTGCCCCTGGTGGTCAATGCACCCCACAGGGGGAGCTCTGCTCAGCCACAAGCCAGGGTGATGGCTGCCAGTGCAGCAGTTATGGTGGGAGCCTCTCCTGCCTCCTCAGCAGCACTAAGGATGCAGCTTAGGCCTGCTCCCTGCTGGCAAGTGGACATCCCTCGAGGGCTCCTGGGCTGCCAGAGGGATGTCTGACTGCTAGTAGCTGCGCCTGCACCTGTGGCCCAGGAGAGGGATAAGCCGCCTGCCCCACAGTCCTGGTGCCTGTGGCTGTGATCCAGGCGAAGTTGCCCACTCATGGTCCCCTGTGGCTGTGGCTGGCCTGGGTGAAGCTGGCCCAGGTCCTGGGTGACTGCGACCAGCCGGAGGAGGGAATCCAGGGTCCTGGGTGTGGGGTGAGGCAGAGGAGGTTAAGGGTGATCAGGCAGGCAGGGGAGCAGTTAGGGGTGATCAGGCAGGCAGACAGAGGTGGTTAGGGGCAATCAGGCAGACAGACAGAGGGATTAGACGTGATCGGGCAGGCAGGCAGGCATGTAAGCAGTTAGGAGCCAGAGGTCCCAGATTGTGAGAGGCAGTTGGACATCCCCCAAGGGGTCCATGATTGCAAAGGGTGCAGGCTGGGCTGAGGTATCCCCCCTCCATGCATGAATTTCATGCACTGGGCCTCTAGTAAAAATATAAAATGCTGGATTTTGGGTAAAACAAATTGATCTTCACAATGTGGGTGATTCTCATCCAGTCAGTTGAAGACCTTAAAAAACTGGTTTTCTCTGAGTAAGAAGGAATTCTGCCAGCAGACACAGTCTTTGGACTCAAACTGTGTGCAACTCTTTCTTGGTTTGCAGCCCACTGGCCTACTCTGCAGATTTTGGACTTACCAAGCCTATAAACTGTGTAAGCCAATTTCTTAAAGTAAATCTCTCTGTGCATGTCCACATCCTGTTGCTTCTGTCTGAAGAACACTGGCCAGCAACCATCATCTTAAAATGTTTTGATAGGCAGTAAAGCAAGTAAATCCACTCTTCATGTCCTGATAATTGGGGTTTTTTGCATGTCCATATCTTTAGGTCTTCTTCATTTCTTCTCAACAGTGCTTTGTGCTTCTCAGTGATGGAGGACTCATACCTCTGTCCTCCCTAAGAACGCTTCTGGCCACTCTAATGGTCTATTGAAGTGTAAGCACAGGCAGTGGGCTCCCAGGAAGTGTAAATGCTGACCTTCCCCCTCTGCACCCCTAGTACTTAGCACAGGGTTGGGCCGGACTAGGTGTGTAATGCTAGTTGCATAATGTGATGAATTTTATTATTCATACAGAAGGTGACTTTTTAGTGGGCTGCTAAAAGATGAGTAATGCAGCAGTGAGTCATCAGACATTTATTGAACACCCATCACAAGCAGAGATGCTCATACAGCACATCATTTTATTTTGTTATGTGGCTGTCGCCAGCACTGGCATAAGCTGAGAGAGCAGGTCTCCCCAGCATTGGTACATATTGGGCTGGAGCTGTCCGTGTGGGCCCTAAGGTGTGCTTCTCTGACTCAGTGCTTCCTCTGTGGGGAGAGCAACTTCAGGCACCTGGCCTGGAGGATCTCACCCCTCACCCCAAACATGCAACTCAGGATACATATGTGTTTGTCACTGCCTGGGTCCCAGCTGCTCCCTCCCTATAGGCCTGTCTCCCAACCTCCACCATTTCCCTCTGGCCTCCCTTTTGTTTTTATTGCACAAAACTCAATTTGCATCCTGGTGGAGAGGAATAATTAGAACCCTCCAGCATGAATAATTCTAGGCAAATTAATTTTTATGCCAATCAGGGAAAATTAATTGGTTTCATGTTCTATATTTTCCAGGCGGCTCCCTGGGCGGAGGCCCCACCTCTTCAGAGCCCCAGATTCTTCTTCCCCAGGACTTTGGAGAAAATTGCTTGTTGGTTTTTGTGTTTGTTTGTTTGTTTTCAAGGCTTCCACAAGCAGCAGAGCTACCTCTCTTTTCAACTAAATGACCCATTTAACAAGCAAGATAAAGGCCTCCTCAGAGTGCTACTGGCTGAGCAAATCCACTGGGTCCTTTACATCCCAATGTTGTTTTAACCTTTTATTTGCTTCTGTGGAATACAAAAACACACAGAGAAGCACATAAAAGGTAAACATGCATCCTAATGCATTATTGTAAAGCAAATACTCATTAATATCATTTCCCATTTTGTGGCTTACCCTTTCTCTTACTAACCTTTTTTTTATTGCTTAAAATATTACATATAGTAGTATATATATCTCTTTTTTCCCCATTGACCTTCCCCCAGCCTCTTACTAACTTTTGGATGGAAGAAGTTTTTACTAGTTCTTAATTTTAATATAGTCAGCTATATCAATCCTTACCTTTATTCCTGGTTAAAAATTTATTCCAGGGGAGAAACCAAGATGGCAGTATAGGTAAACACCTGGAATTGCTGCCTCGCACAACCATTTCAAAACCACAATGAAAAGAAAAAATGGACACCACCCAGACCCACAGGAAGGCTGGCTGAGTGGAAATTCTACAGCTAGAAAGAGACTGAGACTCAGAGGAGGTGTGGAAGTAAAGTGCAGAGGTATGGAGATGTGTGGAAAGGGCTTGCAGAGAGGGCTGGCAACTGAGGACGCAGCTGCCTTTTTCAATCCATAGGGAGGCACAAACTCCCAATAGCTTTGAACTCCAGTTCCAGGTGAGTTTCTGGGGACCCAGACTCATATGGGGAGAAGCTGGACTGTCTGGCACTGGGAGGCTTTCTCTTGGAGGTGGTGAGGGGCACTGAGACCTAGTGCCTCTTAGGGCAGGGCTGAGAATCAGCCATAGCTGTTTGCTCTGCCCTGTTCCACAAAACCCCACCCCACTCAGGCTGTGTGCAGAGGCTTTTGCATATAAAAGGCTGGGTAGCCTCAGGCAGAAGCTAAAATAGCATCTTCTTAGAGATCCAAGAGCCAGTGTACCCAGTGGTCAGAGCGGGACCACCCATATTACAACTCAGATCCAAAAGGGACACACTCAGGGGGCAGATTCAGTGAGCACCAAAGCCCCACTGAAGCAAGTCTTGCCCCATAAGGGTGTCTCCAGCACAGAGGTTCTCCCATCATAGACGCAGGGAAGCAGCCAAAATGTGGAGACAAAGAAATAGGTCACAAATGACAGAAATGGAGAAAAGCAAATGACTGATATAGAGTTCAAAACCACGGTTATAAGGTTTTTCAAGAATTTTCTAGAAACTGCCAACAAATTTATTGAGACCCTCGAAGATATGAAAAAGGACCAGCTAGAAATTAAGCATATACTGACTGAAATAAAAAATAATATACAGAGACCCAACAGCCGACTAGAGGATCGCAAGAATTAAGTCAAAGATTTGAAATACAAAAAAGCAAAAATACCTAACCGGAAAAGCAAAAGGAAAAAAGAATAAAAAAAAAAAATGAAGATAGTGTAAGGAGCCTCTGGGACAACTTCAAGCATACCAACATCAGACTTATAGGGGTGCCAGAAGAAGAGAGAGCAAGATATCGAAAATCTATTTGAAGAAATAATGACAGAAAACTTCCCCTACCTGGTGAAAGAAATAGACTTACAAGTCCAGGAAGCGCAAAGAATCCCAAACAAAAGGAATCCAAGGAGGACCACACCAAGACACATCATAATTAAAATGCCAAGGGCAAAAGACAAGGAGAGAATCTTAAAAGCAGCAAGAGAAAAGCAGTTAGTTACCTACAAGGGAGCACCCATATGACTGTCAGCTGATTTCTCAACAGAAACTTTGCAGGCCAGAAGGGAGTGGCAAGAAATACTCAAAGTGATGAATAGCAAGAACCTACAACCAAGATTACTTTACCCAGCAAAGTTATCATTCAGAATTGAAGGTCAGATAAAGAGCTTCACAGACAAAAAAAGGCTAAAGGAGTTCATCACCACCAAACCAGTATTATATGAAATGCTGAAAGATAGCCTTTAAAAAGAGGAAGAAGTCCTGACCGGTTTTGCTCAATGGATAGAGCACTGGCCTGTGGACTAAAGGGTCCCGGGTTTGATTCTGGTCAAGGGCATGTACCTTGGTTGCGGGCACATCCCCAGTGGGAAGTGTGCAGGAGGCAGCTGATTGATGTTTCTCTCTCATTGATGTTTCTCTCTATCCCTCTCCCTTCCTCTCTGTAAAAAATCAATAAAATATATTAAAAAAATAAAAAGAGGAAGAAGATAAAGTAAAGATAAAAATTATGAACAACAAATACATATCAACAAGAGAATCTAAAAATCAAGTGAATAAAAAATCTGATGAACAGAATAAACTGGTGAATAGAATAGAATCAGAGGCATAGAAAGGGAGGGGACTGACAATTCTCAGGGGGAAAGGGGTATTGGGGGTGTGGGAAGAGACTAAACAAAAATCGTACACCTATGGTTGAGGGCAGTGTGGGGGTGGGGATAAGAGCAGAGGATGGGGCGGGAACTGGGAGGAGGGGAGCTATGGAGGGAAAAATGAGAAACAACTGTAATAATCTGAACAACAAAGATTAAAAAAAAAAGAATGAGCTTTGAGCACTTGCATGGAGGTAGAATGCCAAAGGTCTCTGTCTATACACTTTTTTCAGACTCCTCTGTATGTCTATTAAAGTTCTTTGGCCGCAAGCAACAGAAAGCTAGCCTGTCTAAATGAAAGGAACAGGAATGCAAGCGCGTGAGAAGGGCAATGCACTGTGCTGCAGAGGCAAAAGAGGACGGAGGGCCTGTTCCTAGGTTTTGGCATCTGGTGGTGGTAAGCCCAGGGCTGCAGGGAACAACTCCCAGCCTCTGTATTACCCTTCCAACACGCATATTCTGGGGGAGAGCCTTGTGTCGCCCTGCAGGGCCAGGCGTCTTCTGGGTCAGTGTGCCTGGTTGGGGTGCTGTTTTATCTCAGTACCCGGCCCTCACTGTCCCAGGAAGTGTGTCTATTGTTAGTATAGGCAGCTGGATAGTAACAGAGGAAGGGCCCAAAGGGAATCAGACACTATTCAGCCTAATGAACGAGGGAGCAGAATCAGACCATAAGCCTACTCGTTTCACTAGGAGGTATGGCTTCACACTTTCCCCAGGGAACCCCCAGCCCATTCCTCACGCATTTCTAGGGGGAGAAATAAAAAATAAAAGGCAATTTCTCTGCTGGGCACATGCTCAGTAGAAGCCAAGATGGGACCATAGAGACCTGTCTGAGTAGCCTGGGCAAAGATGGGATTGGACAGGGGACACACCACCCCCAGAAGGTCTAGGAAATAGATGGTGAGGGGTAGGATCCAGCGCCAGCCCGTGGAAGCTTGGGAAGTTGATTGGTTGGTTTGAAGGAGCACCTGGTCCTTCCCGAGCCTGAGAATATAATCCCAGTGCTGGGTCCGAGCCGCTCTGCTGGGACCTCTTAGGATGCTGGGAACTGGAAAAAGATACGAGCAGCTAGAGGTAGATGAGACATGCTTTCATGCAGACAAAGAAGCCATTGCACACACAGCAGCCAGCCAAGCAGCAGCCCCCACTGCTGTTCAGCAACATGTTTTATACTAATTCAGACAAGACAGGCTTCCCACCAGATAGTGACATCCGTGTTACACAAGATAGAGGTGACCCTGCGCAGTGCGTGCAGTAACACTGCTGTGTCATGGCCTTTGCACATGCGTGTGGCACATGGGCCATTAACATGCGGCGTACTCTGGTCAGGGTCCTCACACTCCTTCCCTTACGTTGGATGATCTTTAGGGGTATCCTGGCCCACGTGCAGCTCCTTGAACACAGAGCCCACAATGACAACACAAACTGCAGCCTGTTAGGATGAGTACTCTGGCCCCAATAGCAAAATTCAAGAACGTCCAATGCCTGACAGTCCATTTCACCAATCTCAGAGGGGTCATGGGGGAGCTGGTATGGCCTGTACGTCATTATCTACCTCTTGCAGGGCATTGCTTACCTTGCCAGGGCTGGATCCAGGGGTGTGACTATAACTTAGAGTCGAGCCTGTTTCCCCAAGCGGATAGGAGGGCCTCCCATGACCCTTCTCCTGTAATGGACCACGGCCAGGTCCGCATTGCCTCGCCCCCTCTGCCAAGGGGCCGGCTTTGGGTCACAGCAGTTTGCCTGTTGTTTTCATCTGCACGTGCAGCGTCTGAGGGTATCTCTGTGTCATTAACTCATCTAGCCCAGTTTCTTAGGCTAGGTGCGTCCACCCCTAGCAGAGCTTGCCTTTTAACAGGCCGTATTTCTGTCTCCACTTGGGGCGATGATCTATTATCCAGTGTCGCTTGTGCCATTGTGGCAACCACAAAGTTAAGTCTTTAAAGACAGCTCAGTTGTCTGTTCCAATGGCTACTTTGCCCAGCATTTGAATCGAGCTACATAGTTCATCAGTATCTAAATAGACAGTCACAGTCGTCCATGTAGCAGGGTTCCCCCTGCTAGACCCGTCCGTACACCACATGGTGTCTGGAGGGGGTGGCAGACCCTCTCAGAATGGACTAGGGAGCAGTGCCTCCACAGGAGTTCCATCCCTTGACAGGGTCTCATAAACCACAGGCCCCAACATAGGGGCCCCTCACTTTGCTAAAGCTGGGGTTTGTGCTGCTCCCGACCTGGGCATGGTTATCTGTGACTAAGCCACGCCACTACAAGCACTTTGCCTTGTGCCGTAATAGCTTCACAGGCTTGCAAGGCGGCACACATGGCGGCCCACTGTCTCAAAAGCATATCCGCTCCCAGTTTCCTTCCATAACTGGCACCAAACTCCGATGGGTACTTCTCCGCCCACTTGGGCAACTGCCTTCTTGGCAGCTAGAAAGTTCTCCTTTACTTCTGGAGTCCAGTCCTAGGTCACCCCCTTCCAGGAAAATGGATACAATGGCCGTAACAACCGTGCCAGGTGGGGAGTGAGTACTTGCCAGTACCCCAGAGACTAGCATAGGCTGCAGCTGTTTCTCGTCATGGTAAGCCTGCACCTGCCACTGTCTGCTTCAGGGCTCCCAGTGGTCCTACCGACCAGACAACTGCCAAGAATTTGACAGATAAGCCAGGTCCCTTGACCTTGCAGTCATTGACTGTCCATCCCCATGAGTTCAAAGCCTGCTGTAGACTACCGGCAGCTGCGTTTCAATCTGCAAGAGAGCAGAGGTTGGCCCACCATCCACACAGTGGAACATTGGCACCGTGAGAGGCCCACCCAGGCAGCTAAATCTTGTGACACCAAACCATGACAAATAGTAGGGCTGTGCAAATATTCTGGAGGAGGATGACAAAAGTTCCCCATCGACCTTCCCACGTCAGTTCCTTCCTATCTATAGTCATCTGCCAGGTGCCCTCGGGCTCCTCCACCGACCACACCGGGAGCCATAGCGGCTGCATGTGGGCAGATCTGCGGACGATCCCGTTCCGGCTGCAATACCATCTGTCCAATCTCCCATGGCTCCTGGGAGACAACACCGCCCCACTTGGACTAGTGGGCAGGCCAACACCACCCTACCTGGACTAGTGGGCAGGCCAGATAACTGTATGGCCGTGTGATGCTGGTGCCCCCTGGTGATGGGCTTCACCACACACCTGCAGGCGAAATTCACTTGGGATTGCTGCAGTCATCAACCCTTGAACACATCCATTCCCAGGATGTATTACAGTCACAGGTCTCACCACTCCCTTCTCTTGCCACTTGGCTTCCAAATCCCCTAAGCTGGCCGTAGTCATAGTAACTTCATGTATACAGCGGTCTACAAAAGGGGTCAAAATGGCTGCCAGGGAGCCAAACATTGCTGGAGGGGCTGTGGTGAGAATTTTTCACGCACATTATAAAATGTTCATCACCTGTGGCTTGGAGGTTCAGGTGCTCAGCCCCCACCTTGCCCACCCTCACCCCCATTGTCTTTTGCCTGCTCTTGCTCAGATGGCGGCCCTTTGCCTTTGCCTGGCTCCTGGAGGCTCAGTCTCTTCCAGGCCGCACTGCTCCCCGTTCCTGGACTGAGCCCACCTTTGCCTCAGTTCTTTCCGGCTGCCTTCTGCCAGTCTTTGGGGATCTGGTCCATCAGGGACAACATGCCTTCCCCAATGCCCCTGGCGTTACCGTGACCTGCTCCCAATCCTCTGAGGGGGTCCAAGACATCGGAATGGCTGCTGCCGGATACAGCAACATGTTTTATACTAATTCAGATAAAAGAGGCTTCCTGCCAAACAGGAATATCAGTGTCACATAAGACAGAGGTGCCCCTGTGCAGTATGTGCAGTAACACCGCTGTGTCATGGCCTTTGCACATGCGTGTGGCACGTGGGCCTTTAACACGAGGTATACTCTGGTCAGGGTACCCACGCTCAGCCTAACAAAGATGCTCTCTCTTGCTGGTTGGTAGCAGGGCAGACGGGTACTTACTGTTTAATTAAGCCGTTGAAGAATTAAAGATTGAGCCAAATGAAAAATTAGCCAGGCTTTATTGGGAGCAAACGGGCGAGTTCACAAGCCCCAGGAAGGGAGAGGGGCCGGTGGAGCTGTGCCCGAACTGAACTGGGCTGTGTTTTTAAGGCCTGGGGCAGGTAAGGGAGGAGAGGGGTTTGGTAGGAGGAAGTGGTCCTTGGAAGGTATGGAGCTCCCGCCCCCCCCCCCCCCCTCGCGTTGCTGGCGCCCAGGGGCTATGGATGAGCAAGCAGTTTCAGGATAATCCATCATTGTTGCTGCTTACGGTCAGGGCTTAAGGTCAGGGTTTAAGGTCAGGGACCTAGGGTGGGGGATGATCTATGACTCCCTCAGCCAGGTGAATGCTTGGACAGCTTGGACACTTACCCCAGACTCCTGCCGGCTACACTAGTTGTTGGGTCCGAGCCCCTCTGCTAGAGGACCTCTTTGGATGCCGGGGAATTAGACACGAGCAGCCAGAGGTAGATGGGACATGCTTTCATGCAGACAAAGCAGCCATCGCACAGACAGCAGCTAGCCAAGCAGCAGCCCCTAGCGCTGTTCAGCAACATGTTTTATACTAACTCAGATAAAAGAGGCTTCCCGCCAAATAGGAACATCAGTGTCACATAAGATAGAAGAGCCCCTGTGCAGTGCGTGCAGGAACACTGCTGTGTCATGGCCTTTGCACATGCGTGTGGCACGTGGGCCTTTAACACGAGGTGTACTCTGGTCAGGGTCCCCACGCCCAGCCTAACAAAGACGCTCTCTCTGGCTGGTTGGTAGCACATGCTTGCCCTGTTTGTTCACCAGTGGTCTCCACATAGCTGCCATGTGGTGTGGTAGCTGCTTTCACGTACTGCGTGGTTCAGGGCACCTGTTCAGGGTTCAGGTTCTGGAGAAGGCTGCACACAAAATGAAGAGAGACTAGAAAAGAATTAATTTGGGAAATGGGGGCCAGGCAGGAGTCCACCTCTAGGGGGAGGACTACCACTGCTCTGACCTTGCTTGTCCCTTTTATGGAGGTTTTGGGAAACACCTATAGCCCTTAGGCAGGGAAGTTCCAGTAACATACAGACTGTCTTATCAATAAGGATTTACATGACTGTCTGGTGGGGAAGTTACTTCAGATTCTGTTGTCTCGACTAAACAGTGGGTGCATAGCTCTGAACCCTGTCAGGGCCTCAAGGGTCACCAGCCTTCTGGGTTCCTTGTCCATGCCTCTTTGCTAGTGAAGACAATAGGTGGCTTCCCACAATGGGGCCCTGGGCTCCGAGTTCAGGTCTGACCAGCGCTGGCTGGAGCGCAGCCAGGAGCAGACTCAGCCAGTGGGTGGGACAAGCAGGGCTGAGCCTCGCACAGACCACGCTTTGTCCTGGGCCTGATGGAGACCAGGATGGAGGTGAGAGCCCGGAGCTGAACCTGAGACAGCCTCTGTGTTTGCCACCAGCAGGCCTCAGCCTGCACACGTGGGCCCTGGAACACTTTCCTGGCACCACCATGCCGACAGGTGCGGATGGCGTCGCCCACAGGTGCGATGGCGTCGCCCACAGGTGCAATGGCATTGCCGACAGGTGCAGATGGCGTTGGAGACGTGGAGAGAAAGGACACACCTGCTTGGAGGGCAGCGGCTCCTGTGTGCAAGGCCATGTCTCTGGCTGGCTTGGTGGCTAAGGCAGGTGAGCTATCTGGCTTCCGAGCCTGTTTTCTCACCTATGAAACGGCTATAAAAATAAGAATCATGGGCTTTGGGGGGAGAAAAGACTCACATCTGAGAGGAGGAATCGGCAGAACAGGAGGGGAGGGCTCCCAGGCGTGGGTTTCCTCCTGCTCCTGGGGCTGGTGTGAGGCAGGGGCCTGTGAGAGCAGAAATCAGGAGGGTCTCAGCGAAGGCGTCCCCTGGAGAGCGGTGTGCCCCCCGCAGCCTGCTGGCCCCGCAGCAGGGGTGAAAGGGCACTGGGGGCCCGCCCTGTGGGTGCTGGCCGTGTCTGTAGCAGCTCTGCTAGCTTTGGGGCTGTGAGCCTTGATGGAGCTGGAAATGTAATTTTCAATTAAGAGCCCTCATTTGCTCTCGCTCACATTACATTCTAATTAAATTTCAGTGAAATGCGGCACATCGAGGGGGAGGGCGGGCGGCCAGGCTGTGACTGCCCTTCCTCTAGATGTGAGTCTTCCCTCCCCCCATGCCCTGGTCTCAGTCTTCCCACCCTTGGCCTCTTGCAGGATCGTGCGGGCCAGTGTCCTCCTCAGGGGCCCAGCGGATCTTCTACGGCATGACGGGCTGCACGAGCACAGGAACACGGGGTCAGGGGGCCCCTGTCCTCCAGGGTTTGGCCACGGGAAGCTGGACACAGCCAGAGTGGAGTGGGGACGTCCTGCTGACAGCTAGTCTGGAGGACTGTGTTGGCTCTTTCTTCCACCTCCTGGAGCTAGACCCTGGGGCCTCCTGACCCTGCTCTGCCCTTCCTGGGGTCACAGGTTATTGCACAGGCTCTGCCTCCCGGCAAAGGTGACTCGTCAGGAGATACTGTTGTGCCGAGAGGTGAGAATAAGTAGGACCTGCTCTGGCGAGGCCTCTGCTCTCTTTTCCACAATATGAACTGGAAGCCACTGTCAGAGTCATTATCTCCACTGTCACCGCGAGCTCGGCCAGGGCACTGCTGGGCTGCAGGAGAGGGCTGCACTCACTGGGCAGCATAGTGGTGTGCCAGGGGAGCGCAGCTTTAGTGCTGATCAAGGAGGGAAGGAAAGAGAGCAGCGTGAAGATTCAGGTTAGGGAGGCGAGAGTGAGCCCTAGTGAACAGACCAAGTCGGGTGGACAGCTGGAGCGGGGGTGGGGTGGGGTGGGGTGGGGTGGGGGGAGGGAGAGTTAGGACCCACACAGCCCTGACTGCAACTCCTGACTCTGCTTCTCACTAGCTGGTGACTTTAGCAAGACTCAGGCCCATTTCGGTCCCTATTTTCTTCACTTATAAAGTGTGAGGCGGTACCCACCTCGTGGGGTTGTAGGCGTGAAAGCACGTGTAAAGCAGCGACACGCAGTCACGCTCTGTAGCTGCTGTTATTGTTAACCTGATGGGTCCAAGCAAAGGCTTACAAGCCAGGCCTCAGGCTTCAGTCAGCCTTTGGTGGCGGGTAGAGATGGGTGGGCAGATGGGAAAGATTAAATCTCTAAATTTTGTAGTCAACAGAGAGCAAAAGCACTTTTTAAAAACCCAGAAAGAAGTGAAAATAGGGACACAAACAGAGGTCTGTACACGCACGCTCACAGCAGCACTGTTCACATAGTCCCCAGCTGGAAGCAGCCCGCCGATGGGAGGAGGGATAAGCAGAACCTGGTACAGCCATTCAGTCTAAAGGGAGGAAATTTTAACACTTGCACACATGGATGGACTTTGAGGATATTACATCTAGTCACAAAAGGACAATTACTGGGTGATTCCGCTTACGGGAGGCACCAGAGCGGTTGCATCCATAGAGATAGAAAGTAGAACGGGGGCTGCCCCGGGCTGGAGTGTGGGGAGTGGAGAGTGGGCAGTTGCTGTTTAATGAGCACAGAGCTTCAGTTTGGGAAGATGAAGAGTTATGGAGGTGGATGGTAGAGATGGTTTTACAACATTATAACTGTACTTAATACCACTGAAATGGTAAAAATGGTAAAGTTTATGTAATATATATTTATTTATTTTAAAAAATTGATTTTAGAGAGAGGGAGGGAGGGAGGGAGGGAGAGAGAAACATCAATCAGCTGCCTCCCATCCGCACCTCGAGTGGTGATCAAACCTGCAACCTGGGTATGTGCTCTAATCAGGAATCAAACCTGCAGCTCTTTGGTGCACAGGATGATGCTCTAGCCACTGAGAAACACCGGTCAGGGATGCTATATATATTTTATCACAATAAAACCACCCAGGTTTTATTTGGGGTGGCATTCCCTGTGGGTAGTGGGAAAGGGACTGGCAAACTCCCTCAGCCTTCTGAGCCCTTGTCCTGTCCCTGGACTGTCCCCATTTGGCTCTGTGAGGTCTCCGGATGAGGGGGAGGCTGCTTTCTGTGTGCCAAGCCCTGCCTGGAAGGCACACACAGGGCAGCTGACCCTCCCCTGCCAGCCTGCTTTCCATCTCCCCTCTGGAAGCCCCAGTTCATGAGGAAAACGCCTCCCGCTGTTTTCTCAGATCCTGTCGGCTGGCCTAATGAGCGCAGGGCCGGCCGCTCTGATACTGACCGTGGCGGCTGGGACTGGTACAGCCGCAGGCCCCTCACAAACAGTCCTTCCTGGCGGCAGGGGCTGCTGGCTGGCAGAGCGCAGGCAGGGAGCGCGCTGCAACGCCGCGCGGCGCCGCCAGAGGGCGACAGAGCCCGCGTTTGGCTCCGCGTCCGCGGAGGGCGTTGCACCTGTTGCCCTGACAAAGCCCAGCGCTGCCCGGGGCCGCCGCCCGGCCCGCGGGCCAGAGCGCAGCAGTGTGTGACCCCCTCGTGGCGGCACCTGTCCCGGGCACCTATTTGCTGTGTACACACGCCAACACCCGTGGCTCAAAACAGCCATTTTATCACCTGCGAGTTCCCGGGCGCTGGGTGCTGGCGGGCGCTGCGGTCCGCGGGCTCGCGGCTGAGAAGCCCGGGACGGTGCGCCGGCGGCGGGCCCGGTGCAGGCGGAGGGCGGAGGGCGGAGGGCGGAGGGCGGAGGGCGGAGGGCGGAGGGCGGCAGGCGTGAGTCCTGCCTGTGCGGGCGGGTCCCAGGAGGGCGCAGGGTGCGGCGTTTATGGCGCCTCTAACGCGCCCAGAGCTCCCTGCCTCTGGGCCTCCGCCTCCCCCTCTGACGAGCCCTTTCCTAAGGCGGGCGCCACCGCTGCTTCTCGGGACTCCGCAGGGAGCCTGGGGCGGAGGGCCGGGCCGGCGGGCGGGGGAACCAGCGGCCCCAGCGGAAAGCTCACGGTGCGCCAGGCCCTGCGCTTCCCGTCGCGTCCTCTGGTCCTTAAAACAGCCCCGCGAGGCTGGCGAGCGGCCTCCGTCCGATGGGCCAGGAAGCGGCCCCCTTGGCGACTTGCAGGCCCGCGGGAGAGGCGGCCCTTGTGCGGCCGCGAGGGTCTGCGCCGCCCCTGCACTGAGCTCCCCGGGAGGGGCGCGGGTCCCCCCGCCCAGGAGGGAGGACGAGGGGGACGGCAGCAGGAGCGCTGGCGGGGCGGCCCCAGGGCGGAGGGCGCGCGCTGACAGCATGCGCGGGGGAGCCGGGCTGGGGAAAGGCTCCGCGAGTCCGGGGGAGACACGGAAGCCACGAGCAGCTCGAGGTCCCGCCGGCAGCGGGGAGCAGTGCCTCGCCAGGCGCGGAGCCAGGACGCCAGGAGCAAAGTGAAGGATGGAACGTGGGCACCGAGCGTCAGAAGCTGTCCATCCCTTTACCCACCTGCCCACTCCCCCGTGAATCCATCCTCCACTCGCACGTGGAGGTATTACTGCTCTCAACATCTGCGTTGGTGTGAGGTGCCCGGTCCTGTGTGTATGTGATGAGGACGCAGCCCCCGCCCTGCCGGAGCTCAGAGGACCCAGAGCAGGCAGAGCTGTCACCAGGTGATGGCGCTATTGGGTTGATACCGGACACAGAAGGAGCAGCTGTGCAGACGGTTTCAGAACCAGGGTGCCTCTGAGCCTGAGAATAGCTGTGTGGGAAGAGGGTATGTGGCAGGGACTCTGAACCTGGCCTGGGCTTTCCTCCCTCCCTCCCTCCCTCCCTCCCTCCCT
>PVJC01041812.1:0-15246 GCA_004026665.1 Murina feae
CAGTTCTCAGGCGAGGGATGGACCGCATTTCTAGGTTACCTCTCAGGTCCCAGGGTTTACAACTCCGGGTCAGCTTAGAATGTGTTTTCTTTAGTCAGAACACAATAATCTCGGTTAACAGAGTGTTAACATAGAAACATTCAAACCTGTAAGGAATTTTTCTGAGTTTATTTGAGCCAAACTGTCGACAATTGCCAGGAAGCAGGATCTCAGCGATCAGGATAAGGCTCTGGAGAATGGCGGTTTTTTAACCTATTTTTATACATTGCCATCAAAGGAGGGGATGTAGGTGGGTTACAAATTCACTGGTGATAGATTAGTGAGGTGGGAGAAAGCGAGGGGGGAGAACTCTGGGATTGGATAACAAGTAAAATGACAGACACATTACTCAGGTGGGTGCAGGACTGTCAACAGTCAACAATGAACATAATAACAATGAAGGAATTTGTGGTATCTGTCTTGGGGCCTGAGGCATTTGGTTGTCCCCTGAGGGGGCCACCGTCCCTCCTGGAAGTTACAAGTTACCCTGACATTTCAATAATGTGTTATTATAGATGCAAAGAGACCATAAGCTCAATTAAGGTAAAGGCTGACCTTGTCAGGGAAGATACCGGCTTAGGAGGTGACTACCCACCATAAAGGCTTTTAGTTAAAATTTAATCTCAGACCATCCTTTGTGGTTGCTTTAGGTCTTTGAGTTTGCAAGACTGCCATGCAGGCCTTCCTTCCCTGAATTTGTCAGGTTAGCACGTGGCCCCTTTTGTCCACAAGAGTGTGATTAATATTTCTTACTAGAAGCCCAGCGTGGGGGTGTCCCTCAGCTCATCCTGTGCCCTTTTGCAGTCTGGGAGCCCTCAGGGGAGCGGGCCTAAGCTGGCAGCCGTCAGCCCAGCTTCTGGCTGATTGGCACTCCCCCGTGGGAGCACACTAACCACCAGGGGCAGGTCCTGTGTTGAGCGTCTACCCGCTGGTGGTCGGTGCACATCGTACCGACAGGCCATTTCACCGTTTGGTTGACTTGCATATTACCCTTTTGTTATATAGGATCATTATAGCTAGTCCCACTATTCCATTTCTCCCTCCCACCCCTAACAATGTTACCGGAAAGGAACCAGGCCAGGAGCGGGTCTGCCTCGGGTGGCCTGTTAGTGTGTGGGTTCCTGACATGCCAGAAGGATTTGATACCACGAGTTCAGGTGACGTTGAGAGTAGGTCTTTAAAGCCAGGGACAGAGCAACAAGGAGGGGCTTAGGGTAGAAGAAGCAACAGGAGAGAGACAGGTGGCTGCGTTGGCTCTGGAAATGTTACAGGAAAGAAATAAGCTAACAAGGGGCTGCTGCCAGCTCAGTGGAGAGTCAGAGAAAAGGGGGCCTTGGAGACAGGGTCAGGGGTTAGCCCGGGAGCAGCTGCCGCCGCCCACTGCTCCCCTGGTTGCAAGTCTGGTGGGGACCCTTCGAAGGGAAAGGCTCGGGTGTCTTGAGGGTTTTAAAGGCTGGGTGTTTGGGGACGTCTTACAGGAGGATATTCATCAGCTTTATGCTGATGCCCAAATGAAATGTACTCGCTTAACTTCACCCCTCGTCCTTGGATGTGGTGGCAGATGGCACTGATTGGCTTTCTGCTCTCTGTCTCCCTGAGTAGGGTGCTTTAGCTATTTACCCTCTGGCTGGAGAGGAGAAGTGTAAACCATTTACTCTTAAGTGTCCCTGGTTAGGGAAGATAAGGTTCTGTGATTTGCTTGATGGCGGTAAAGGGCTTGGGCATTTAACCATCTGCCTCAGTTTCCTTGTTATGTGTGTCCTGGTTCACTGGCCTGTCTCACAGACTCACTACAAGATCCCGCTTCTTTTCCTGCTGACTTCCCTGGCCCTCCTCCCCAGGATCGGCACTCGGGGAGGGCAGGGTCCCTGCCTGGCCTGCTGCAGCCCCTGAGCCCAGCTCAGCCCAAGCCCTGAGGACGATGAGCAGGGGCCTCCCTCGGGAGACGACACCAGCTCTGCTCAGTGCATTCCTTTCCTTAGAACACCCTCCTCCTTCTCTCCGACGGACAGTCCCCACTCCTGTGCAGCTCAAGGGCAGCAGCGCCTCCTCTGGGGAGCCCTCTGGGATGTGCGTTATAGAACCCTACATTCCCCTAGTGAATCCCAGACTTGGTAGCTGCTTGCTGTGACCTTAGGCAAATTACCGAATCTCTCTAAGCTTCATTTTAGGGCCGGTGATATCTCAAGGTTTTGTTTTTTAATTGTTCTTTATTTACTTTTATTGAATTTATTGGGGTGACATTGGCTAATAAAATTGTATAGGTTTCAGGTGTGCCGTTCTCTAATACACCATCTGCATATTGCATTGTGTGTTCATCACCCCATCAAGGGGTTGTTATGAGTCTGAAGAGATAAACGGGGGCAACATGCCTGTAACAGGCCCGGCTCACAGTAACTGCTCCCGGATGGGTGCCCGGAGTTGTGACTGTGAACGTCTCTTCCATGGAGCTAAGTGCCCTGCGAGAGCAGAAATGGCGTCTGCTTCCATGCTGCTCCCAGAACCCAGCACCCTGCAGGTGAGTGGAGGCTGAGGGCTGGGGCCCAGGGCTCACTGAACGGTCAGGCAGGTGTGGGGGTCCAGAACAAGTTACCCCAAGATGTGCCTCTGTGGCCCTAGCTGGTTTTGTTCAGTGGATAGAGCAATGGCCTGCAGAACAAAGGGTCACAGGTTCGATTCCGGTCAAGGGCATGTACGTCAGTTGTAGGTTCCTCCCCAGCCAACAGCCCTGGTCTGGCTCCTGCAGGAGGCAACCAATGGATGTGCTTCTCTTACACTGATATTTCTCTATGTCTTTCCCTCTCTTCCACTCTCTCTGAAAATCAATGGAAAAATAGGTGAGGATTTAAAAAATAAATGATGCACACTGGCCATCAGGGGCAGACGCTGAATATAGGAGCTGCCCCTGTTGGTCAGGGCACTCCCACAGAGGGGGAGTACTGCTCAGCCAGAAGCCGGGCTCACAGCTAGAGACCACAGCTGCAGTGGTGAAAGCTTCTCCCACCTCCACTGCAGGCAGGCAGTAAGGAGCGAGGGGTCCTAGACTGTGAGAGCCCAAATCTGCAAGGAGATCGGGCCTAAGCCAGCAGGCAGATATCCCCTGAGGGCTCCCAAACTCTGAGAGAGTGCAGGCCAGTCTAAAAAACCACCCCCAACCCCACCACCCACCACCCAGTGCACAAATTTCATGCACCAGGCCTCTCATCTATATATACTAGAGGCCCGGTGCACAAAAATTTCTGCACTTGAGGAGTGGGGTCTCTCAGTCTGGCCTGTGCCCTCTCGCAGTCTGAGACCTCTCAGGGGATGTCCAACTGCTGGCTTAGGCCCGCTCCCCGGGGGAACAGGCCTAAGCTGGCAGTCAGACATCCCTCTAGCAGCCCGGGAGCCCTAGGGAGATATCCACTTGCCAGCGGGGAGCAGGCCCAAGCTGCAGTTGGACATCCTTGGCACTGCTGAGGACACGGGAGAGGCTTCCACCACCACCGCTGTACTGGCAGCTGGCAGCCTGGCTTGTGCCTGAGCAGAGTTCCCCCTGTGGGAGTGAACTGACCACCATGGGGCATCTCCTGCATTGAGTGTCTGCCCCCTGGTGGTCAGTGTGTGTCATAGTGACCAGTCATTCCTAGTGGTTTTGCTGTTAGGGTAATTTGCATATAACCCTTTTATTATACAGGATAGAGGCCTGGTGCACGGGTGGGAGCTGGCTGATTTGCCCTGAAGGGTGTTCCAGATCAGGGTGGGGTTCCCGCTGGGGTGTCTGGCCAGCTTGGGTAAGGGGCAGATGGATATTTGCAGGTTGGCCACAGCCCCTTCAGGGTGGGGGGTGTCCCACTAGGGTGCCTGACCAGCCTGGGTGAAGGACTAATGGCTGTTTTCAGGCTGGCCATGCCCCCCAGCAACCCAATTGAAACTTTGTAGCTCTGAGCGGAGCCCAGGTCCGGCTAGAAGCAGGTATCTGGGATTTATTTATCTTCTATAATGGAAACTTTGTAGCCTTGAGTGGAGGCCAGGACAGGTGGGAAGCTTGGCTTCCTTCATTGCCTAGGGCAACCCAAGCCTCCTGCTCACTCCAGCTCCTTGGCCACCGCCATCTTAGTTGGATTTATTTGCATACTTGCTCCTGATTGGCTGGTGAGTGTGGCTTGTGGGTGTAACGAAGTGGCAGAGTGATGATTAATTTGCATGTTTCTCTTTTATTAGTGTAGATAAAAGCCTAATATGCAAATTGTCCCCAAAGGAGTTCCACTGGGAGACCGATTGGTTGCTATGATGTGCTCTGACCACCAGAGGATGGTGTGGAACAAAGGGAAGCCCCAGTCAACAGCCAGAAGACCCCAATTGGTCCTGATCACCAACCAGGCCTGGGGACCCTACCTGCGCACAAATTTTGTGGACCAGGCCTCTAGTAATCCTATCTAATAAAAGAGTAATATACAAAGTAGGCATCACTCCGTCACAGAGATGGCCTCCCCCATAGCCACAAGATGGCAGTGCCCATAGCCAGAAGATGGCAGTGCCCAGTCCAGCTCAGACCCACCACTGAAGTAGCCAGGCAGGTGGCAGGGGAGGCGGGGGGCCCAAGGGGCAGAACAAGCAATCAGAGGAGGCTGGGGTCCCCTGCCCAGGCCAGAGGCCTTTGCCAGAGGCCTCAGGCATGGGCAAGGGGGGAGCTGGTGATCAGAGGGGTATGAGGGTGCCCTACCCAGGCATAAGGCCTGGGCCAGAGGCCTCAGGCCTGGGCAGCAGCACGGCCGGAGATCGCAGGGGCCTGGGCTCTGCAGAACCAGCAATTGGAGGGGCAGGGGCAGAGCCTACGATCACAGGCTTCTGGACACCAATGGAGCCAACAAAGCAGGGGCCTGGGGGACCCCTGCCCAGGCCTGTCGCCTTGGTCAGAGGCTGCAGTGGGGCAGGGGCGGAGCCGGCAATTTCAGGGCCTGGGCAGGGGCAGTGCTGGTGATCAGAGGGGTAGATGCAGAGCCTGCGATCGCAGGGGTCTGGGCATGGGTGGAGTTGGCAATGCAGGGGTCTGGGGATCCTCTACCCAGGCCTGTAGCCTTGGCCACAGGCCGCAGTGGGGCAAGGGTGGAGCTGGCAATCTCAGGGGCCTGGGAATCCCCTGCCCAGGCCTGCAGCCTTGACCAGAGGCTGCCAGTGGGGCAAGGGCAGAGCTGGCGATGGCAAGGGGCAGGATTAGAGCCAGTGATCGCAGGGGCCTGAGCTCTGTGAAGCCGGTGATCAGAGGGGCTTGGGGGTCTCTGCCCAGGCCTGTAGCCTCAGGCAAAGACTGCAGGCCTGGGCAGGGGCAGAGCCAGTGATCGCAGGGGTCTGGGGGTCCCCTGCCCAGGCCTGCATCCTTGGCCAGAGGTTACAGGCCTGGGCATGAGTGGAGCTGGAATTGGAGGGGCAGGAGTGGAGCCAGTGATCGGAGTGAACTACAGAGGAAACACCTTTTCTTACCGCTCATTGGCTAAGCTCCCTGTATGCCACTGGTAATATTCTTAGTAACTTGGGTAACAAGAATCCGAAAAGGCGATCTGGGGTTTTTCCACCACACTTCTGGAGAAAAAAAAAAATGAAGGTCCACTGCTGGAGGGCTAAGAAATGTCATATCCTGCCCTAGCTGGTTTGGCTCAGTGGATAATGACTCAGCCTGCTGACTGCAGGGTCTGGGTTCAATTCTGACCAAGGGCATGTACCTAGGTTGCAGGCTCCTCTCTGGCCAGGGCCTGGGTCAAGGCATATGCAGGAGGCAACCAATCAGTGTTCCTCTCACTTTGATGTTTCTCTCTGTTTTTCCCTTCTCTTCCACATTCTCTACAAATCAATGGAAACATATCCTCAGGTGAGGATAAAAAAAAAAAAAAAGAAAGAAATGTCATATCCTATGAAAGACACATCTTGAAAATGCCTAAAGAAAGTTGTCATTTTTTCATGGTGAAGGGACTGGAGTCCGTGTTGATGAAAACACCTTGGTGGCTGTAGTGACTGGCAGTGGCTGCAGCAGCGGGGTGATGGGGCTGGTGGCTTCCCTTGATTAGCCTGGTCGCCTCCCACAAAGGGATCAGAGAGCGGGCCTAACCCATCAGTAGGACACCCCCTGAGGGCTCCCAATATGTGAGAGGGGGCAGGCTGGGCTGAGGAACTCTCCCTCCAGTGCACGAATTTCATGCACCAGGCCCCTAGTAAATAATATTAAAAAAAAAAAAAGATGTGCTTCTGTGGCATTCTAATTGCTTTTGTTTGTTTTGTTAATTCTCACCCGAGGGTACTTTCCCATTGATCTTTTAGAAAGAGTGGAAGAGAGGGAAAGACAGAGAGAAACATTGATGGCCCGGCTGGAGCCTGCAACCAAAGGACATGCCCTGTTGGTAATTGAACCTTTTAGTTAGTAGGCCAACACTCTATCCACTAAGCCAAACAATCTAGGGCTGGATTGTTCTGAACAAAAGGCAGTTTAGCTTCTGGTTTATGAGAACCTTCTGCCCCTCCCCAACTACCCAGAAGAACCTGAACCTGAGCGACTGTGAGATATCATAACCTCTGGGCTTACCTACAGGGCAGGGAAACCACCCACCACTGAACACTTGCCCTTCTCGTCCTGCAAGGACCCTTTGAGCCCTCAAGACTTCCCACCTCATCCCTTGCTCAGAATGCCCCGTGCCCCGTGTTCCTTCTGTCTCGGAGCCTCTCACACACGTGGGATCTCTGGCTCTCTGGTGTATGTGCATGCCTTGAATTTGGTCATTTTCTCTTGTTGGTCTGTCTGTCTGATGATGAGACCAGCAGAAAGAACCTCGCCGAGGAAAGTTCCCCTCCCCAGCTCTGGGCTCAGCCCGGATGGGTGTGTGGCCTTGGGCAAGTCGCTTGAACTCAGCAATGCAGTGCGGCCCTGGCCAGCCGGGGACACATCGGTGGCTCCCCCTCCATGGGCTGAGATGAGGATGAACGGAATTGCTGTCCACAAAGCACCAAGCCTGGGCTGCCCGCAGTCAGTGCCGGTTGACACAAAGACAAGCAGCCGTGGCCCCTTCAAGTGCCAGCCTTTCTGTCCTGTGTGTGCACAGCTGGGTGGCCTGGAGGGTTGACTGGCAGCCTGTTAAAGTGAGACATCAAACTGTGTTCTGTGTTCTACCCCTCCCGTTCTCCCCCCGCCCCAGCCCCCGTCCCCCCAAACACACACACACACACACACACACAGGCAGCTGGAAGCAGAGCCAGAGCCAAACTGCCAGTTCAGGGGTCCTTCTCCAGACACCTCCTCCATGCCGCACCCTGGTGCCAACTGTCCTTGAGGTGCTGGGGTGCGGGGGGCCCAGTGCTCTGTGCCTGGACCACATGGGACCTCGGCCCTTGGAATCCAGGAGTGGAAGGAAACAGTATAACTTTATTTTTCAGCCCAAGCTGATTTCCCCCACCCCACCCCACCCCACTGCCTCTGACAGCACATCACAGACGTGTTCAGGGAAATTCAGTCCAGACTGGGGATTTTTCACTCACATTACCAGCTGAGTCCCAGCCAGTCACCATGGCGGCGGCCATGGTGTTCCTCCCCCAGCGCTGGCCTCTGGGCAGGCCTGGCGCCTGGCGGGCAGTGAGGGGTGGGCAGGAGCTGAGGGGTGGGTGACAGGGCAGGGAGAGCAGGTTTGACCGGAATCAGCTGGCTGATGGCTTGGTCCCACCCCCTCACTGCCCTGTGGCCTGGCGAGGGGTGAGCAGGAGCTTCTTCTCCTGTTTGCTGTCGCTGAGCCTTCTCAGGTCTCCTGCCCCACGCCTGGTTGGGCATCAGCCTCACTAGCCATTCCTCCCAGCTACCCTCTGCAGAAACTTCTGGAAGGCCTCTTCATTCTGCAAAGGCCGTGAGATGCCCCCTCCAGCTTCCCCCAGAAACCTCCCCCGATCCCCTCGCTGCCTGCCCCTCAGGCCCCTGGGTAAGCTTGTCCAGTAGAACGCAGGACACCCAGTTCGAGCTGACCCTCAGGTAACCGACAGGTGCTGTTTTGGTGTGAGCATGTCCCAGATACCGCCTCCTGCCTCCTGACGTCCTTCCCGCTGAGTATGCAGCATAATTCCCAGGGCTGCATTTGTCTCTGAGGACCTGGCAGAGCAAATGCCACTGGGGCGGTTGTGGGACCCCCTTTCCCTCAAAGCCCCCACCTTCCTTGGGGACCTTTGTCTCTGCATTTGCCTCCCTTCCCTCCACCCTCCCACCACCCGTCCTCGCCCCCTGGACTGGCCCCGAGCAGAGGTGAGGAGGACACCCTCCACCCCACCCAGCATCTCACACCCTCCTCGCCACCCCCTTTCCAGCGCTCTTACCTTCTCTCTCTTGCTGGTGGGAGAAACCCGGCCTCCCGCTGGCCTCCCCTCCCGGCTCTCCTCTGCCTCACACCTGGCACAGGCCCCTGAACTGGCGGTTTAGCTCCGGCTGCACTTCCAGCTGCTCTTGCGGGGGGAGGGGGGCAGCGAGGGGGAGGGGTAGAACACAGAACACTGTTTGATGTCTCACGGTAACAGGCTGCCAGTCAACCCTCCAGGCCATCCAGCTGTGCACACACATAGTCTCTCCTCTGAGTCTGCCCATTTGACAGGTGAGGACACAGGCTCAGAGAGGTCAGGGCTTTGCCCCAAGTCACACAGGGGCCTCTGCTGAGGGCCTTGGGGCTGCCCAGTGCAGGCCCCTCTCCTCACTGGAGACCTGAGCTCCCTTCGGCGCCTCAGCAGGCCCGCAGGGAGGGACTGAGCTGCAGGTCCCTCAGCCCGCAAGTCTTTCCACACGGGAGCTGTTACTGCAGAGCCTGGGGGAACCTCATTTCCACAGCCCACACGGCCCCTGTGACATTTCCTATCTGAGGATCAGCCACAGTGTGGGCCAGAGGAGGGAGGCCCCTCCCACCCGTGGGGACGAGGAATCTGACCGCCTGAGCGGTCGGGCCCCCGTGTGTGGCTCACACAGGCCAGGCCGATGTCGGAGTCAGGGCCACCACTCACCAAGGTCCCGGGCTGTCATTGCGTGGCTCCAAGCCTCAGTTTCCTCACCCCAATAGGGTCAGCAATGCTGTCTACACAAGGGAAGGGTTAAAAATGGCCTTCAAGAGCCCTGGCTGGTGTGGCTCAGTGGATAGAGTGTCGGCCTGTGGACTGCAGGGCCCCAGCTTTGATTCCGGTCAAGGGCACGTGCCCGGGTTGGGGGCTCGGTCCCCAGTGGGGGGCGTGCAGGAGGCAGCCTATCCATGATTTTCTCTCATCATTGATGTTTCTCTCTCCCTCTCCCTTCCTCTCTGAAATCAGTAAGAATATATATGTATTTTAAAATGGCCTTCAATAACCAGCATGAATGGAGAATACTTAGTGTGTATTACCTGCCGACACTGCTCCGGGCACTTTACATATTAATACTTCGAAGTATTTGCTCCTCCCAACCGCCCGCTGAAGTAGGAACCATTCCTATTTCCACTTTATAAGCCAAGAAACTGAGACCGTGACGGAGTGACTTGCTCGAGGTCCCTGGGGTGAGGATGAGCGGTTCACGGACACAGGGCAGACGTGAGAACACAGCAGGGGGCTCCACAAAGCAGGGGCCGCCGGACCCGGCCCAGGAGCAGGCAGACAGGGGCCGTGGCCGGCGATTCAGGACGGGAAATGGTGCCGTTTCAGATGAAAGCAAACACGGTGATGGCGTTGGACGAGGGCCAATCATTTGAGCAAGCAATGGCCGCTCCACGCCTCACGCCTCCCACCAGCACATGTCACATCCAAGACCCAAGCGGAGCAGGACAGCAGCCACCATACTGACGTCGACCACAGCAGAACTCCCTTTTTCGGCTCAGAGCAGGTCAGGCCTACCTACACCTCAACACCTAGGTTAATAAACTCAACTATGCAAACACTAAAACGTTCTCACGGCAAAGCCCCGCGAGGTACAGGGTGCGGAGGTCGGGCAGCGTGGGGTCGGGAGACGGGGCACCTCACTGAGTGTGTCACCCGTCAGAAGGTGGCTGAGCATCGACCTAGGAACCAGGAGGCCACGGTTCGATTCCTGGTCAGGGCGCGTGCCCGGGGTTGTGGGCTCGACCCCCAGTGGGGGGCATGCAGGGGTCAATAATTCTCCCTCATCATGGATGTCTCCATCTGCCCCTCTCCCTTCCTCTCTCTGAAAGGAATAAAATAGGTTAAGATAAATAAATAAACAAACAAGCAAATACACAAATGACAGATTGTGGATCTGAGAAAGTGACAGACCGGGAAATCTATTTGCTCCTCAGATCACAGATGAAGAGCTCCCGTTCCTAACACGTAACGCGTTCCTAGAGATGAATAAGAAAAAGACAAACTGCTTACGACGGCAATGGCCACGAGAGAGACGGGTCACAGGAAAGGAACCACGAGGGACTCTCAACGCACAACAAGATGCTCGTCTTTGCTTATAACAACAGAAATGCAAGCTAGAAGGACGGTACGATGGCAACGCACCCGGCAGTTCTGCAGAAGGCAGCTTTCAATAGCGCTCTGAGTTGGCAAGGATGTGGGAGCGGGCGCAGGGACCCTGCTGTCGGGGAGTCGGGGGCCCCTCCCCCGGAGGGGAATTTGACAGATTCTATCAAGATAACGGGCTCCTTCCCTTTGACCAAATGGCTTCACTTCTAGGGATTCATTAAGCAGAAATACTCCCACATACGCACGATGACTTACGAGTGAGACCGTTCGCGGCAACCATTTGTTCTGTACAGAAGGGGCCACCTGGCCAGCACTAGAGGACCAGGTGGGGGGCACCCGGGGTGGGCGACCGCGACAATGAGTAGTTTGGGGCCTGACACGGAACAGCCTCCAACATACAAGGGGGAGGAGGAGGGTGCACACGTGTGGATTTGCTTCCAGTCCCATGAAAGGTCTCTGGGTCACAGAACGCCGCTGTGCCTTGGGACAGGGACGGAGGGAGGGACGGGTGAGGGGAGAGCTTGCACCGTACCCTCCGGGCGTCATGCCCGTCTGAAACACGGATCACGGTCTAATCTGAGGCCCTGTCGGGGTAGCTCCGCTGTTCAGAGTGTCGTCCCTACAGCGACAGTCCCTGTATTATCTTTCGATGCTGTTAATTTTTTCCAAAAATATTGCCTGGTTTTCATTTGTTCTGTGCTTTGTTTTTTCAGGTAAAGAAGGAAAATTTTGGCCAGCTGATTCTGCTTTTAGCTCTCTGCTGTCCTGGTCAGGAGAAAATTTTGGTCTCTTGTTTAAATTACTAAAGACAGCAAGGTATTTGTAAATTATCTTACAACAAACAACTGTCAGGGCACAGGCAAGAAGCAGCCACTGAGTGCGTAAGTAACCGCAAACGCAAGTGGAACAACAAATTGATGTGTCTCTCTCAAAACAAACAAATAAAACCCACACACAAAAAAACAAAAAGCACAATAAACAATAATTAAACATTTTAACTTAAAAGTAACACAAAGCAGGCATGTCCTGCGAGCTCTGGCCAGTGGTTGCCCCGGGGCAATGCAGAGCCTCAGGCACCACCCGCCCCTCCCCGTCCAGGCCAGGCGGGAGCTGCAGCTTCATCCGAAGGTGCTGAGCTCTGGCTGTGCAGCGGTGGAACCTGCAGCTGCCTGCATTCGCGTGACCGGCTGCTTCCTTGGTTACAGGACCCGTTGTGAGGCCACAACATGCTCAGGGGGAAGGAGGCATTTCCCAGCCTCCCCTGCGGTCGGGGTGGCCAATGACATGGAAGCTGTGGTGTCCCTGGGTGCAGATGCATGAAATCTCTCGAGGGGGGGGCGCTTTAGGCTGGTGAGACAGGCGCCCGGGTTGCTCCCCAGCCCTTCTCCTTCTTCCTCCTGCCAGAATGCAGACGTGAGCAGCAGCAGCCACCTCGGGACTCAGGATGGGGCTGGGTCCCTGGTGACGCTGCGGCTGGCTCACCCCCGACAGGGTGCGGGTATATATGGATGCTGAGGCCGTTTTCTGGAATACAGTCATGGAAGGTCTTATTGGACCATAATTACCCTGTGACAGCAGTTTCCCAGTAGGCGGGAAAAAAAGTCTCTAGGAGAACGGGCGTCCTTGACTAATTTGCTCAAAGACCCAGCCGCCTCTCTCTCCAGTCCCTTTTTTACACCCAAGAGAGAAAGAGACCTCATTCAGCCTGAGTCCCTCAGTGAGGGGTCTGTTGCCGGCCATCAAATTCCATCCTAACTGATACAGAACTGACTTTTTAAAAGTTAAATAGAAAAAAAATCATCCTAATATCCCTATGGACGCTCAAGGAGCCCCACGAAGCCCGAATAATCTTGAAAAAGAACGAAGTTAGAAGATCCATTTTTCCTAACTCCAGAGCTCATCACAGAGCCACAGCAGCCACTGTGGCCCGACAGCCCTGTTGGTCCCAGTGTCGTCATGACTTGCCGAGGTTGCAGATTCAGTCCTAGTCAGGGCGCACGCAAGATTCAACCAACGGATGCATAAATGAGTGGAACAAGACACTGTGTCTCCCTCTAAAAATCAATCGATCAATAAGGTTTTAAAAGCGATGGTAGTCGAAACTAGCATGAAGACAGACATGTAAGCCAATGGAACAGAATGGAGAGCTCAGAAATAAATCCCATGTACATAGTCATATGACCTTTGAC
The DNA here is from genome assembly GCA_004026665.1 of Murina feae. NCBI lineage: Eukaryota > Metazoa > Chordata > Mammalia > Chiroptera > Vespertilionidae > Murina > Murina feae. The sequence continues at coordinate 12,669 of PVJC01041812.1, forward strand.
AAGGATGCCAAAGCCACTCAATGGAGAAAGGACAGTATTTTCCTCTTTTTAGAGAATTTTTGTAAAAGGGTATTTGAGCCGTGCCTGGCCAGAGCAGCTCAGCTGGTTGAGCATCATCCTGTGCACCAAATGGCTGCTGACTCGATTCCCATCAGGGCACATGCCTGGGTTTTGGGTTTGGTTCCTGGCTGGGCTGGTAGGGACACAGAATGCAACCAATCGACGTTTCTCTAAGTGTGTCCTTGGGTGAGGATTAAAGGAGAAAACACGCGCGCGCACACACACACACACACACAATAAACTTTTTAAAAAAAGTTGACACCGATGACATTTGTCAGGGAGCAGATGCTCTCAAGGCAAGTATTCTCAACAAATGGTGCTGGGGAAACTGGACATCCACATCTAACACCACATAGAAAAACGAACTCCAATGGATTCAAGAGCAACTGTAAGACCTAAAACTATGCAAGTCCTAGAAATAAAACAGGGGGAAGCCTCGAGGCCTGGGATTTGGCCATGAGCTCTTTGATACGACAGGAAAGACACAGAAACCAAAGCAAACCCTGCATCACACTTACAAGCTCTGTGCATCAAAGGACACAGTCAACGAAAGGCAACCCTCAGAACAGGAAAAAATATCTGCAAATCATATATCTGAGAAGGGGTTAATAGTCTGACAATATAACCTACAACTCAACAACAGAAAACACATATCTGGGTTTTAAAATGGGCAAATAATCAAATAGACATTTTTCCAAAGAATATACAAATGGTCAACATGCACATGAAAAGATGCTCAATATTACTAACCATTAGGGAAATGCAGATTAAAACCACAAAAAGAACCCTAGCAGGTTTGGCTTGGTGGCCTGTGGACCAAAGGGTCCTGGGTTCAATTCCCATCAAGGGCACCCACCTTGGTTATAGGCTCCTCCCAGGCCCGGGCCCTGGTTGGGGCTTGTGCAGGAGGCAACCAATCAGTGTGTTTCTCTCACATCGCTGTGTCTCTTTCCCTTTCTCTCTCCCACTCTTCCTAAAAATCAATGGAAAAATATCCTTGGGTGAGGATTAACAAACAAATAAACAAAAACAAGGAGGGTTATGGGGGAATGAGGACACGTACGTAATACCTTAATCAATAAAGAAATGTTGCCCTGACCGGTTTGGCTCAGTGGACAGAGAGTCAGCCTTCGGACTGAAGGGTCCCAGGTTCGATTTAGGTCAAGGGCATGTACCTTGGTTGCAGGCACATCCCTAGTAGGGGGTGTGTAGGAGGCAGCTGATCGATGTTTCTCTCTCATCGATGTTTCTAGCTTTCTATCCTTCTCCCTTCCTCTCTGTAAGAAATCAATAAAATATATTTTAAAAAAATAAAGAAATGTTAAAAATAATCTAAACTAATAAAAGCGAAATAGTAAAATTAACCGTTTCTCCAAGACAGGTAAGCCACGCCCACCAGCCAATCAGAGCGGCTGTATGCAAATTAGCCCAGCCAACATGGCGGCCGCCACTCACGGACCTGAGTAAACGGCCGTTTCCATTGCGGCAGGAGCGAAAGTGAAGCTGCACCTGCTCAGCTCAGCTCCGATTAAACTGGCTCTAGCGAAACACACCTTTGAAACAATATAACAATCATAGAATCCTCGGGAGCTGAAGGAAAGAGCAGCCGGGGCCTCACCACTAAGTAACATTGTGTCATTATAGATGCTGCGAGGTGAAGCAGAGAGGAGGGTTCGTTAGCCAGCTTAAAGGAACAGCGTATCAATTATAGAAGATAAACAAACTCCAGAGACCTGCGTCCAGCCAGCCTTGCTGGGATGTTGGGTCAATGGGAGCTGTGGGCAGCCTTAAAGCCCCTCACCCAGGCTGGTCAGGCATGCCAGCAGGTGGACATCCCCCAAGGGGTCCCAGACTGCGAGAGGCCACAGGCCGGGCTGAGGGACCTCCCGAGTGCACAGAGCGGCTGCAGGGCGGGAAAGCGCAGGACCCAGGACCCGTGAGTGGGAAACAGGCGGCAGGGTTGGAGGGCACCGGAAAGTGGGTAAGAGGCGGCAGGGGGTCGGCGGCCTGCTTGGTGGGCTTCCCAGACCCTTTGCGGGGCATCGGGAAGCGGGTAAAAGGCAGCAGGGGGTTGGCGGCCTGCTTGGTGGGCTTCCCAAGCCCTTTGTGGGGTATCGGGAAGTGGGTAAGAGGTGGCAGGGGGTCGGCGGCCTACTTGGCAGCTGTCCAGGCCCTTGGAGGGGCATCGGGGAGCGGGTAAGAGGTGGCAGGGGGTCAGTGGCCTGCGTGGTGGGCTTCCCAGGCCCTTTTCGGGGGCCGGGGTCCTGCTTGGCAGCTTCCAGACTCCTTAGCAGCACCAAGAAGTGGGAAAGGAAGGCTGCAGGGGACGGGTGAGTGGGAAAGAGTTGGCAGCCTGCTTGGCGGCTTCCCAGGTCCCTTCTGGGGATCAGGGAGCAGGAAAAGGCTGGCCTGACCACAAGGCGGGGTTTTCCCTGCTTTCTGGTGGATGGAGGAAGATGGGCAGTAGGCAAGCTTGGGAGGCAGGCAGCACCCAGCCCTGGTCACAGCTCAAAAAAGA
>PVJC01041813.1:0-15193 GCA_004026665.1 Murina feae
GGGGGTCCCCTCAGCCCAGCCTGCACCCTCTCCAATCCAGGATCCCTTGGGGGTTGTCCAACTGCCTCTCACAATCTGGGACCGCTGGCTCCTAACTGCTCACCAGCCTGCCTGCCTGATTGCCCCTAACTGCTCCCCTTCTGGCCTGATCGCCCCTAACCACATCTGCCTCATCCAGCACCCGGAACCCAGGCTTCCCTCCCTCTGGCCTGTCGCAGTCACCCAGGACCTGGGCCAGCTTTGCCCAGGCTGGCCTCAGCTGCAGGGGACTGTGGGCAGGCAGTTTCACCTGGGCTACAGTGACAGGTGCCTGGGACCACAGGGCTGGTGTCTTGTTTCTCTCCCAGGCTGCAGCCCAGCTGGTCCCCATTTCTCTCTCATCAGCTCATTTGTGCCAGGCTGGTCCCCATTCCTCTCTCCCCAGTGTTGAGTGTCTGAGCCTTTACACTGTGAGGGCGTGATGATCATTTGCATATTAGCTCTTTATTACATAGGATAAATATTAAAATGAGCTTTTCAGTTTCATAGGAAAAAAACTTTGAAGACTTACATTGGAATCATATTGAATCTAAGTAGCAATCAGGTAAACACTGATACCTCAATGATGTTGAACTTTTCAATTAATAAACATAATATATGAGTTGATATAAAGTTTCTCTAATGTATTTCAAAAAGCTTTATCATTTTCTTCACAGGAGTTTTACACATCTTTTTAAAAATTTATTACTAGAATCTTTATACTTTTAATGATATGTTAATGGCATCCTTTAATAATTATATTTATTTAGTGTTGGAATATAGAAATGCAGTTGATTTTTGTATGTTGATATTTTTTATCCAACAACTTATAATTCTTTATCAATTATATTTTCTACACAATGGTTTTTATCTGGGCATATGGATAGTTTTATTACTTGCCAATGTTTATACTTTTTATGTATTTTTCTTCATCTTTATTGGAGAAAGGATGAATAGAATTAATAATAGCAGGCAACTTTATCTGATTCTTATAATCACATGATGTTTCTCCATTACTGTGATGAATTTTTATAATTGATTTTCTTATGTTAAACTAACCTTGAAATCTAGGCAAATAAACCCAAAAAACAAAAACAAACAAACACCAAACCTCAACTTGAACATGTTATATATCTTACATTGCTGGGCTTGGTCTGATAATATTTTTCTCAGGATTTTTCCATCCAATGTTCCAAGCCTTTATTTCTTAGAAGCAAAATAATGTCACCAATCTTTACCCAGTCTCAATAGTATTGGACTTTAGAAGCATTATTAAAGCTATATTCCACTTTGTGACTTCAAATATACTTCCTAATAAATCTTTCATGAGCATCCTGGGAGCACCATAGCCAGCTGGCATTTCACTCCCCTAGAATATTTCACATCTTTTGAATTTTATGCCTTCTATTTATTATTTGAGCAACTTTTTAAGCAGCATGAGAAAAATCAAAATTTCTTGGACTGCACAAAGATAATCTATGGACTTATGGTATTCTCACCAGGTTCCCAAATACCTTTAGTCATAAAGAAGTTTCCAAAATTTGTATCCACATAGATGATGGTCACTTTATTTGTGTGCACCCAAATAACTATCCTCTTTAGATTGCCCTAAATCCCTGGCTTTTCCTTATAATTGAGCCATGCATCGTTTAGGACAGTCTGCTGTCTCTAGTCCTCATCGGTCCTGCCCACAGAGCAGGGTGCACTGCAGAAACAGGGACCATTGCCATGCTCCTGGAGAAAGATGCAGAGTGAGCAGTGTCTCACTCGGGCCTTCTGCTTCTCAACTCTCACTGAAGAATTCAAAAACACTTGCTTAGCTTTGCCATCAGACTTCCCACAAGGGAGAAAACAACACTGGGTTAAAGCTACATGTTCTGGAAAACAAAGCAAGCAACAGACCCTCATGTGAATTCATGAGATGGCATGTCCTTCAGGAGATGTGTCTGATCTGACCTTCTCCCCAGTGTCTGTGTTTCTGCCCTTCCAGTTCACTCTGAGGAAGAATCGGACCTTTCATTTTGTTAGTGATCCCTTTGGGTCTGGGATCCCTTTTATGGCATTGGGACTGAGACCCTCCGTTTTATTAGACGTGTCAGTGGGAATGGTTGTTTGGAAATGAGAATGATTGAATGGGGCCATTATGTGGAAGAATTTTTGAAAAGTGAAGGCATAGCTAAAACAAACACTATTTTTAAACTGGGATCTACTGACCTTGGGAACCAAAAGTCATCATTTACCAAGTAGTTCTACACAACTTGCCGTTGTTCATCTCAACACTGGTGGCAAAACATACTGTTCACCTGGGATCCCTAATTGGCTTGGCTGGTAATGGGACCCTGGGACCCGGTGCTCCCAGTCTAACTCTTCTTGGTTTCCTGTTACAGGGTGAAGGGGGGGTTGGCAGGTGAGAACTCCTGGTCAGAAGGTGTCTCTTGAGCGCCATAGGAGAAGCCCTCGAAACGAACTCAGAACTGGGGTGGGGAGAGGGGTGGCTATATGTTAATATTGTGATTTAAACTATTTTAATGAATGAAAATCTCCTAATATTAGAGACACATGAGGACACCCTAGCTTCTGTTGAGTTTAATAGACCATACGTGATTATTATAATATTTTGACTTTGCTTTAAAATCATCCAGCAGAGAGAAAAGTAGGGAATCCATGACACCAGAATGACAGAATGGGGGCCATTATTGAGGTTGGAGGATGGGTAGATGGGAGTTCATGATATAATTCTCTCTACTTTTAAGAAGGTTTGAGAATTTTCCTACTGAAAATTTTTAATTTCATGGATTAAAATGGGAAAACACAAGATCAGTCTTATCTTGCTGATGCAGGTCAGCGTTGACACTGTGGTGCATATTCAGGTCCTTTCGGGAATGACAGCAGGTCCTCTAGTTGCTGGGAGCCCTCCGCCACCAGCCCTTTACATGGGTTGTCTTTGCTGGCGAGAGAGACACTCCACAGTGGCTCCCTGATGTGGGGTCAGAGGCCTGGCCTCCTCACTCCACCATCCCAGCTTCAGCTTCTAGTGAAATTGCACTGTGGTTCCTTTTCTCCCTCTGGCCAGTCCTGCATCTGTCCCACCCCCTCTACAGGGGATAATCCCAAGGGCACTTCCTAATAACCCTCCTCCATGTGTATCTCGGATTCACAGCCTGCTTCCTGGGGGGACTCAGTTCTTAACTGCTATAAACACAGAATCAGAAAATGCTGATGCAAGGGACCTTAGTGCTTCCTTGACACAAATCCCTCATTTTACAGGTAATGAAATTACACACAACATTACCAGTACTTGTTCAGTACCAATCACTTCACCAGTTGATACCAGTACTGAAATGGTAGAACCCACAATTCCTAACTCCCACAGGCAAATCCATTGCCCTGTTCTAAAGATTTCACTGGCTCATGTGGACCCAGTTTGAAAATGAGGTGAGTTGCTTAGTTGATACTGTTTGGACTTATAGTGTGATTGATGGCTGAGAGAAACTGATATGTCACATAGTTTTAACTGCTTCTAACAGAATAGTCCACTAAAGGGCATTAGCAACAAGCACATTTATTTTTATTCATTCATTCATTTATTTACTTATTTAAGTAGAGCCCCGGTGCACGAAATTCATGCATGGGTAGGGTACCTAGGCCTGGCCGGTGTGCCTGCTGCCAGCCAGGGCCTTCCTTAATTCTGTGCCACCCCCTGGTGGTCAGCACATGTCATAGCAAGTGATTGAACTCTTGGTCTCCTGGTCGAACTCCCGAGTTTATACCAGTCTCATATATATATATATATATATATATATATATATATATATATATATATATATATATTTATATATTTATATATTTATATATTTATATATTTATATATTTATATATTTATATATGCTTAATATGCAAATATATTCTTTATTGTTTAAAGTATTACCCCCATTGACCTCTTCCCACTCATTCCCAACCCCTCCCCACTCCCAGCACATGCCCTCATCCCCGCTACTGACTGTTTCCATGGGTTATGTTACTGGTATATGCATGCATACAAGTCCTTTGGTTGATCTCTCTCTCTCTCTCTCTCTCTCTCTCTCTCTCTCTCTCACACACGCACACATACATACACACACAGACACCTACCCCTATAGTCCCTCTCCTGCCTTCCCCCTGAGGTTGGATGATCTGTTCAATGCTTCTGTGTCTCTGGATCTATTTTAGTTCATCAGTTTATGTTGCTCATTATATTCCACAAATGAGTGAGATCATGTGATATTTATCTTTCTCCAACTGGCTTTTTTCACTTAGCATAATGCTCTTACCATTTGCAACAGCACGGATGGACCTGGGGAGGACCTCTGTTTCCTTGTCCACCTGGAAGGGGAGTGCAACAGTCAGAGATGTCGTCAGAAGCCCAGCTTCTTTGTATTTTTCTGCTATAGTATGCTCAGGATGTTGGATTTTATCCTCAAAGCCCCACAAGCTGCTGTGGCTCCAGGTATCACATTCATCCACACAACATCAAGGCAGGAAAAGTATATATTAATTGTTATTTTCATAATTAGGGAGAAAGACTTTTCCCAGAGCTCTCAGCAAACTCCTCCTCAGACCACCACCCCCCAATCCCCCGGGTTTAATCTGTTGCTCAGAATGCTTAGCAGAGTTCTTTCTAGCCTGGTAAATGTTCATGATTATATAAGGTGTCCCAAAAATGTATACACACTTTAAATGATTATAAAGTCAGTGTTTACTATCATACAGTTCATTTTCAAAACTTAAAAGAACCTACAGAAATGAGCAATTTTATTATTATTATTTCGTCAATGGTCCAGGCACTGCTGATAATGAGAAGCAATGGAATAGCAAACATGAAGAATCATTTCTTTTGGTATTTGTGCACCTTCAATTCATTGACTATTGCCAGTTTTGTACCATAAACTTTATCTCTTATGTATCCCCATAAAAAAAATCTAGTGACATTTTAGGATAAATTTTCTTTATTCAAAGCTTAGCTTGGTTTCACCTATTACTTCAAATCAGTTCAACCTAAAGAGGAATGAAACGTGAGTCATCAGCTGTTACAGTGTGTATATATATTTTGGGGTACCCTATATTTTTAGACACCACAGATAACTCACTAGGCAGGACCCAACTGAATGGAAGTTCATGGTATATGCAAACAGTTACCAGTCATTTTCTGGCAATTTAGGGGAAATTCTTCTCCCAAAGGTTTAGTTTTGAGCCATCTGCTTTTTATCAGTTACATGACTTAATGCAACATGGATATTGGAATAGAAATGACCCCAACATTTTAAGATGAGAATGGTGTTTGAATTTAGATCAATAAAGTCACGTATTTATTATTACACTAGGGGCCCGGTGCACAAAAATTTGTGCACTCGGGGGGTGGGGGTCCCTCAGCCCGGCCTGTGCCCTCTTGCAGTCTGTGACACCTGGGGGGGGGGCATGTCCACCTGCTGGCATGCCTGGCCAGCCTGGGTGAGGGGCTGAGGGCCATTTTCAGGCTGCCCACAGCCCCTTCAGGGTTCATGCACTGGGGGTTGGGTGGGCTGGTGAGTGCAGGCCTGGACATTTCCCACCGGAGGGCCCACAATCGAACATGCCTGGTGGGCCCCCACCACTGAGGGGACACACCTGGTGTAGAGCTAGGTGGTGAGCCAGGGGCGGACGCTGGTGCAGGATCCCTCGGTGGGGCCCCCCTGCTGAGCGAACACACCCAGGGTGGAGCCGGGCAGCGGACTGGCTTTGGATTCTCCACACTGTGCAGCAGACACTCCCGCACGCCCTGTGGAGACTCCTGGGGGGCGGATGAAGGTAGTGGACCCTGGACGGGTGCTCCCGCACACCCCCGAGGAGGCCCCCAGGGCAGAGCCAGGCTGCGGACCCGGGACAGTGTTCCTGGACGCCCCATGGAGGCCCCCAGGGCGGAGCCAGGCAGCTGACTCAAGACGGGCACTCCTGGACGCCCCACAGAGGCCCCCACGCTCCCGCACGCCTGTGGAGGCCCCCAGGGGGTGCCCCCGGGATGGGCGCTCCTGGATGCCCCGAGGAGGCCCCAGGCCGGACCCCCTCCACTGAGCTGACACACCTGGCACAGCTATGCCGGCCGCCCTGCCAGCCTCCATCTTGGCTGGGTTAATTTGCATACAGCCGCTCTGATTGGCTGGTGGGTGTGGCCATGAGCAGAGGCTCAGCCAGCCTAGGCAGGCAGTTGCAACAGAAGCCTCTGGTTTGCTCTAGCTCTGTAGCTGCTGGCCTCCATCTTGGCTGGGCTAATTTGCATACAGCTGCTCTGGTTGGCTGGGAGGCATGGCTTGGCTGGTGGGCGTGGCTTAGGTGTCTCGAGTAACAGTCAATTTGCATATTACTCTTTTTTATATTAGATTCAACAAATCTTTAGAAAGCCCTTATTCTGAACCAAGCCCTGTGCTTGCACTGGAAAGCCAAGGCATGTGAAAGAAGCCCCTGATGGAGCCTGCATGCTCCTGGGGGAGGCGATGAGATGACACTGCTCTCCACAGTGGCAGCCAGCCCCTCCGGTGCTGACTGTGCACCGGGTACCATTTGAAGTGCAGCATATGCACCTACCCAGTTCTCTCCATAGTAGACACTACATAGTCCTACCTGGTAGGCACTACAAATGTCTTCCGTTTACAGGTGCAGAATCTCAGGCACAGAGGGGGATTTATCATATGCCCAACATTATACAGCTGGTAAGGATCGGTCAGGATCCGAATCCATACTGTTTGTTTCCCAAGCTACCCTTTCAATAATCGATAATCGTGTAGATCCAGAGAACATGGTAACTCTTCTGAGAGCTCAGGAGGAAAGGTTCATGGCACTGCTAAGCATAATTTAAGAGGAAATTACCCACATAAGAGATTAGGGAGGCTCCCCAGGGTAGGGATGGTTAGGATGGCATCTGAAGGTAGAGTGGGCATCATCTAGGTAAAAAGGGACTGGAGGAGTCTATATATATATTATTGATTTCGGAGAGGGAAAGGGGACGGAAACATCAATGATGAGAGAGAATCATTGATTGGCTGCCTCCTGCATGCCCCACATTGGGGATCAAACCCACAACCCAAGCATATTCCCTGACCGGGAATGGAACTGTGACCTCCTGGTTCATAGGTCAACACTCAACCACTGAACCATACCAGCCTGCTAGAGAAGTATTTTTAATCATTTTTTATTTAAAAAAAATTTTTCAATTATAATTGACAAGCAATACTATTTTAGTTTTAAGAGTACAACATAGCGATTAGACATTTATATAACTTATGAAGTGATTAGCCCATTAAGTCTAGTATCATACATAGTTATTATAATACTAGTGGCCCAGTGCACAAAAATTTGTGCACTCAGGGATGCCCCTCAGCTTGGCCTGTGCCCTCTAGTAATCTGGGACCCCTCGAGAGATGTCCACCTGCTGTCTTAGGCCCACTCCCTGGGCAATCAGGCCTAAGCTGGCAGCCAGACATCCCTTTGGCAGTCCAGGCGCCCTCGGGGGATGTCCACTTGCCACAGGCCTAAGCTGCAGTCGGACATTCTTAGCTTTGCTGAGGAGGCGGGAGAGGCTCCCACCACCACTGCTGTGCTGGCAGCTGGCAGCCTGGCTTGTGGCTGAGCAGAGCTCCCCTGTGGGAGTGCACTGACCACCAGGGGGCAGCTCCTGCATTGAGCATCCCCTGGTGGTCAGTGTGTGTCATAGTGACCAGTCATTCCCAGTGGTTCTTCTGTTAGGATCAATTTGCATATTACCTTTTTATTACATAGGATAATATTACTGACTGTATTCCTTATGTTGTACTTTATAGCCCTGTGAGTGCTTTAACTGGCAATTTGTACATGTTAACTTCTTCCCCTTTTTCACCCAGTTTCCCAACCTTTCCTCTCCCCTGAATCTGGCAGCCATCAAACTGTTCTGTGTAGTTGAGTTTGTTTCTATTTTGTTTGTTAATTTATTTTTTTTTTAGATTCCACATATGAGTGAGATCATATGGCATTGGTCTTTTCTTTGAACTTATTTCACTTAGCATTAAGGTCCATTCATGTCACAAATGGCAAGATTTTACTCTTTTATGGTTGAGTAATATTCCATTGTGTGTATACCAATTTTCTCTATCCATCTATCTCTTCTGTTGATGGGCACATTCAGCTATTGATAATGTTGCTTCCATATCTTGCCTATCTATCTTAACTAATAAAAGTGTAATATTGAAATTAACCATTTCTCTGGGACGGGGTAAGCCACGCCCACCAGCCAATCAGAGCGGCTGTATGCAAATTAGCCCAGCCAACATGGAGGCCGCCACTCATGGAGTAAATGGCAGCTTCCATTGCGGCAGGAGTGAAAGTGAAACTGCCACCTGCTCCGCTCCGCTATCCTGGCTCAACCAAAACACATTTTTGCAACAAAATAACAATCATAGAATCCTCGGGAGCTGAAGGAAACAGCAGGCCGGGCCTGAGTCTAAGAATAACATTGTTGCAATATAGACTCTGCGAGGTGAAGTAGAGAGGCTTTGTTAGTTAGTAGGCTGGCTTAAAGGAACAGTGTATCAATTATAGAAGATAAACAAACCCCAGAAACCTGCGTCCAGCCAGCCTTGCTGGGACATTGGGTCAGTGGGAGCTGTGGGCAGCCTTAAAGCCTGAAAGTGCCAATCAGCCTGTCACCCATGCTGGCCACAACCCAGTGGGGTGAGGAATGTTCCTGGGGGGCTTGGCCAGCCTGGAGACAGCCATCAGCCCATCACCCAGGCTGGTCAGGCACACCAGCAGGTGGACATCCCTAGAGGAGTCCCAGACTGCGAGAGGGCACAGGCGGGGCTGAGGGACCTCCTGAGTGCACAGAGCAGCTGCAGGGCAGAACAGCACAGGACCCAGGACCAGTGAGTGGGAAAGAGGTAGCAGGGTTGGCGGCCTGCTTGGTGGCTCCCCAGGCCCTTTGCAGGGCACCAGGGAGCGGGAAAGAGGTGGTGGGGCCGGGGGCCTGCTTGATGGCTTCTCAGGCCCTTTGAGGGGCATCAGGGAGCAGGAAAGCAGGGCTGCAGGGGCCAGGGTCCTGCTTGGCGGCTCCCCAGACCCCTTGGCGGCACCAGGGAGTGGGAAAGGAAGGCAGCAGAGGACGGGTGAGTGCGAAAGAGTCGGCGGCCTGCTTGGCGGCTCCCCAGGCCCTTTGGGGGGCACTGGGGAGCGGGAAAGCAAGCTCTTGGGGGCTGGGGGCCTGCTTGGCAGCTCCTCAGGTCCCTTCCGGGGATCAGGGAGCAGGAAAAGGCTGGCCTGACCACGAGGCGGGGTTTTTCCTGCTTTCTGGTGGCTGGAGGAAGATGGGCAGTAGGCAAGCTTGGGAGGCAGGCAGCACCCAGCCCTGGCCACAGCTCAAAAAAAGAGAACAACATGCAGGGGAGGGCAAGAGTCTGAGAGATCAACATAGAGGGGGTACCTGCTCCAAGCCTGGGGGCAGGCCCCCAGCAGGTAGACACACACAGGAGGACTGCTCCAAGCCTCAGATGCGGCTGGGGGCAGGTCCCCAGTTGTGACACACACACACACACACACACATACACACGGTGCCTGGCAGACTGGGGCCATCATAGGACATCCACTGAGGGGTTCCAGACTGTGAGAGGGGGCAGGCTGGGCTGAGGCCCCCCCCCCCCTCGCGGCCCGTGCACAAATTTCGTGCACCGGGCCCCTAGTATATATATAAAATCCAAGTGACTGGAATGACTGGTCACTATGACACACACTGTGGCTGGCCAACATCCCACAGTCCCTCCTCTTGGCTGACCAGCCCTGATCGGAACAGGTCTGCTGGACTCCATCCATGCATGAATTTGTGCACCGGGCCTCTATTTGTAAGTAATGTGCAATGAACATGGGGGGGCATATGTAGTTTTGAATTAGTATTTTGGATTCTTCTGATAAATACCCCAAAGTGGGATTGCTGGATTATAATAGTTTTATTTTAGTTTCCTTGAGGAACTTCCATACTGTTTTCCATAGTGGCTACACCACATTATGTCCCCACCAACAGTGCACAAGTGTTCCCTTTTCTAGAGGAGTATTTTTTCTTTTCTTTTTCTTTATTGATTAAGGTATTTCATATGTGTCCTTATTTCTCCATTGCCCCCGCCCCAATCCCCTGCTCATGCCCTCACCCCTGGTATCTGTGTCCATTGGTTATGCTTATATGCATGCATACAAGTCCTTTGGTTGATCTCTCCCCTTTACTCTCCCCATCCCCCACCTTCCCTTTGAGGTTTTATGGTCTGATCGATGCTCCTCTGTCTCTAGATCTGTTTTTGTTCATCAGTTTATGTTGTTCATTATATTCTACAAATGAGTGAGATCATGTGATATTTATCTTTCTCTGACTGTTTTATTTCACTTAGCATAATGCTCTCCAGGTCCATCCATCCATGCTGTTGCAAATGGTAGGAGTTCCTTCCTTTTTACAGTAGTATAGTATTCCATTGTGTAGATGTATCACAGTTTTTGTTTTTTTTTTCCTTTTTTTTTAATAAATTATACTTTTACCATTTATGAAAGTTCATTAAAGAACTCTCCAAATTATTAAATCATCTTCATTCTTCAGAAATTATTCATTCACAGAGCAGACCACCATTTCATATCTTAAATCCCAGGGCGCTCATGCACTCCTTGTGGGCCTCAATTAGGTGTCCACAGTGCTCTTCTCCTTTCTCAATAATGCACGCATCTCGTGCCTTCTTGGTCTCCGGACAGGCGCAGCAGGGCTTCAGCGGTTTCTTCTCCTGTGTCTCCGAAGGGGCAGGGCTTGCGGCCGCCAGACCCGGCATCTTGCAAGATGAAAGCAGCTACCAGTACAGGCGCTCCCAACGCTCCCAACCTCCGCGAACGCCGATTCGCACGCAGTCCAATACCACAGTTTTTTAATCCACTCATCTGCTGATGGGCACTTACGCTGTTTTCAAATCGTAGCTATTGTAAATTGTGCTACTATAAACATATGGGTGCATATATCCTTTCTGATTGGTGTTTCTAGTTTCTTGGGATATAGTCCTAGAATTGGGGTCACTGGGTCAAATGGAAGTTCCATTTTTAGTTTTTTGAGGAAACTCCATACTGTTCTCCACAGTAGCTGCACCAGTCTGCATTCCCACCAGAAGTGCACGAGGGTTCCTTTTTCTCCACATCCTCATCAGCACTTGTCATTTGTTGATTTGTTGATGATAGCCATTCTTACAGGTGTGAGATGGTACCTCATTGTCCTTTTGATTTGCATCTCTCGGATGATTAGTGAGCATGTTTTCATGTCTCTTGGCCTTCTTTATGTCCTATTTTGAAAAGTGTCTATTTAAGTCCATTGCCCATTTCTCATCAATAAATAGTGTTGGGCCCTAACCGGTTTGGCTCAGTGGATAGAGCGTTGGCTTGCAGACTAAAGGGTCCCATGTTCGATTCTGGGCACATTCCCAGTAGGGGATGTGCAGGAGGCAGCAGACCAATGCTTCTCTCTCATCAATGTTTCTCTCTATCCCTCTCCCTTCCTCTCTGTAAAAAATCAATAAAATGTATTAAATAAATAAATAGTGTTGGGAAAGTTGGACAATACATGAAGAAAAATGAAACTAGACCACCAACTTACACCATACACAAAAATAAACTCAAAATGGATAAAAGACTTAAACGTAAGACAGGAAACCATAAAAATACTAGAGGAATCCACAGGCAGCAAAATCTCAGACATATGCTAAAGCAATATCTTCACCGATACTGGTCCTATGGCAATGGAAACTACAGAGAAAAAATAAACAAATAGGACAACATCAAAATAAAAAGCTTCTGCACAGCAAAAGACACCATCAACAAAACAACAAGAAAGCCCACTGCATGGAGAACACATTTGCCAATGTATCTCTGATAAGGGTTTAATCTCTAACATTTATAGAGAACTCCCAAAACTTAACAAAAGGAAGATAAACAATGCAACCAAAAAATGGGCGACAGACCTAAATAGATAATATTTTAAATGAAGAAAATGTCTTTTTATGGGAAGGAGCAAAGGGAGATCCAAGAAACTATCTGCTCTCCTCCTCCCTCCCCCCGAAAAGTGTAACAGAGTCCTTATATTTCTGATTTCTCTTTGCAAACATTCTCATATTTGCTCTTGTGTTTAATGCTTACAATCCCAAAGTGGGTGTCAAGACTTAATTTAACCAAGGCCACTGCAAGAAGGCAGTAAGTCTCCTGACCCCAGTTCCCATATCACCAAACTGCAGTGGCTTAGGAGCCCAGAGTAGGGACAAACCATCCACGGAGACAGCAGAAAGCACGGGGCATGCAGCAACAGGGCAGGGAGATCAGCAGTGACTGGTAACACTGGTACCTGGAGAGAGAGATTGCATCTGGGTGTAAACATGAGGTACTGGTACAGTCAAAATCAGAGCCAAGGCACAGTTAGTATGAGAACCAGCAAACTCACACATTGCTCATAATGCTGATGTTAGGACAGGGCCACACGGCTTCAGGAAGTTGTGAAGAACCAGAAACTAAGAGGTAAAAATCAAAGTCAGGTTCTTTTGAAGAAAACTATCTACTTATTATCAAAAACATTCTGTGACAGACAATAAGCAGCTAAGTGTTGACCATCGCGCAGAAAGCAGGAAGGTTTTATTTTACACCGGCCTTGCAAGCAGCTCTGTTTCCTAGGGAGGAAGAGGAATACCCTGGGATCACAAACAACAAAACTGTAAATCATGGATGTTTGGCTCTAGAATCCTAATGTGCTTCTCTTTCCGATTCCACGTTTACATGTTTATCTTTCACCTAATCCACTCTTAAAGTTGTTTTGAAATCTTCCAAACATGTGTCATAATTGGGCTCAGGAAAAGCTAGTTAAAAATTAAAATGAGACAAAAAGACAACATCACCCTGGCTGGGTAGCTCAGTTGGTTGGAGCGTTGTCCTGATGTGCTAAGGTTGTGGGTTCAATCCCAGTCAGGACACATACAAGAATCAAGCAATGAATGCATAAATAAGTGGGACAGCAATCTCCTCTCTTTCTCTCTCTCTCTCTCTCTCTCTCTCTCTCTCTCTCTCTCTCTCTTCAATAAGTAAAAAAAATTTTAAGTGACACTATTCAATAAAATAAAGCTGCAGATAATGTATACAGGGGGATAGTCCATAGAAGGATAATTGAAAGTAGTCAGACATTTTTTCAATATCCAAACAGCATAATTACTGTTTAGCTGTCTGGCATGCATCCCCAGTAGCTACCAATAAACAGGATGCCTATAGTGAATGCCTGCTGGCATTATGAGAGGACATAGGTGTGAACGTTAGAGCTCCCCTGCTATGCTATGAACTCCTCCTGGCAGGGACTCTGCTGCAATCACCTTTAAGCAAACTGTAGCACTCAGCATCCTGGGTTAGCACATAAAGAGGGTCAATAAATGTTTGCCACTTGTCTTCGTTGTTTCCTCTCCTCTCTCTCTCTCCTTACCTTTTTTTCAGTGTCATTATTCCATCAGTGTAAAAAATGTCTCCCTCCTGTTTTTTCTTGGCTTCAACACATGCCTTACTGCCTGGCAGTGGATCCACAGGCACCATTTAACCTTAGCAGTGGCAAGCAGACTGAGTCAAAGAGAAATATTTCCTCACTCTAAATCCTGACACAGGTTGATGAGAAAGATTGTAAAATCATTTCCCCAGGAGGTCTTTGAAAACAGAATGTCTGAAATGATTCAGGGGTAAAGATCTACCTAAAATATTCTTTTTAACAAATACGTATGCACACACACGGGTTTTCTGTATTATAAAAGTTATCCACATTCATTGCAGAAAACTTTTACAATCTAGGGCAGTCCAAGAAGAAAATAATCACCACCCATAATCATACCATCTAAAATAGCTACAGTTTGTGCGTTAGTGTATTCTTCTATTTTTTAATGTACCTTCCCATATCCGATCATTCTTTCATAGAGCAAATCCTCATTAGGTTTCTACCAACATTCTATGGAGAAACAGATAATAAATAATCATCATAAAAGAAAAATTATGCAGCCCTGTTTGGTGTGGCTCAGTTGGTTGGGCATTGTCCCATCTGAAAGGTTGCCAGTTTCATTCCCAGTCAGGGCACATGCTCCAGTTGTGGGCTCCATCCCTGGTAGGAGACATGCAGGAAGGCAGCCGATTGATGTTTCTCTCTCTCCCTCTCTCCCTTCCTTGCTCTAAAAATCAATTTTTTAAAAATCTAACAAAACATGTATTTTTTTTATTTTTTGACTGTCAATGAAATACATATATTTTTATTTTTATTAATTTATCTTTATTGTTCAGATTATTACAGTTGTTCCTCTTTTTCCCCCCATAGCTCCCTTCCTCCCATTTCCCACCACCCCCCTCTGTTCCCCCCCCACCCGCTGTCCTCATCCATAGGTATACGATTATTGGCCATTCTCTTCCCGCACCCCCAACACCCTTTACCCCCCAAAATTGTCAGTCCACTCCCTTTCTATGCCTCTGATTCTATTCTATTCACCAGTTTATTCTGTTCATCAGATTTTTTTTTTCACTTGATTTTTAGGTTCACTTGTTATAGATATGTATTTGTTGTTCATAATTTTTATCTTTTCTTTTTCTTCATCCTCTTCTCAAAGGATAACTTTCAGCATTTCATATAATACTGGTTGGGTGGTAATGAACTCCTTTAGCTATTTTTTTGTCTGTGAAGCTCTTTATCTGACCTTCAATTCTGAATGATAGCCTTGCTGGGTAAAGTAATTTTGGTTGTAGGTTCTTGCTGTTCATCACTTTGAATACTTCTTGCCACTCCCTTCTGGCCTGCAAAGTTTCTGTTGAGAAATCAGCTGACAGTCATATGGGTGCCCCCTTGTAGGTAACTAACTGCTTTTCTCTTGCAGCTTTTAAGATTCTCTCCTTGTCTTTTGCTCTTGGCATTTTAATTATGATATGTCTTGGTGTGGTCCTCCTTCGGTTCCTTTTGTTTGGGATTCTCTGTACTTCCTGGACTTGGAAGTCTATTTCTTTCACCAGGTGGGGGAAGTTTTCTGTCATTATTTCTTCAAATAGGTTTTCAATATATTGCTCTCTCTCTTCTTCTGGCACCCCTATAATTCTGATGTTGGTATGCTTAAAGTTGTCCCAGAGACTC
>PVJC01041814.1:0-15161 GCA_004026665.1 Murina feae
ACACATACACACACACACACACACACACACAACTGTGTATTATATAAACTTTGGGGATATGTATTGAAATGAATATATAATTTCTGAAAAATGATCTATGTGGTCTTGTTTAGAACCATGGTAACTGCAGCTGCTTTGTGAGCACTGAGTATGTGGCAATTGTTTACACACATTTCTTAGCTCACATGAACTCTGGGGGTGTACAAGCTATTATTACCCCATTTCCCAAGAGCTTGCCTGACTCTAGGACCTGTGCTCTTGGGCCCCAATATACGCACCAGAGTGGGTCCAACTTGCCATCTTGGCCTGCAAAGCCTGAACAGGCTGTTCGAGGCAGGAAAGCCACTTGGGGTTTCAGGTGAAAGAGGGACTTGTGATTTTTTTAATTTCTTATTTTTTTGCTTGAACCTCCAAGCATTGGCCTGGCAGCAGTTCCCTCCACTGGGAATGCCTTTCCTCCCAGGTGTGAATCCTCCTGGATATTCCAAACGCAGGACACACGTCTGTAGGAGGCTTTCTCCGTGATGCCCCAGACTGAGGCTTCACAACTTCCGGCCAAGGGCCCCCGCAGTCCCCCCCCACTCTGGCGTCTCATGCAACCAGCGCTGGTGTACAGTGTACCTGCCGCAGACGTGTATTTGCAGAGGTCTGCTCTGCACGCCCCATGTCCCCATAGCCATGCCTGTAGGTGGCAGGTCCCCCCACCTCAGCCTCACACATCAGCCCTCCCCTCCGCGCCCCCTCCCCCCGTCCAGCCGGCAACAATTATAGTGTCAGAGACATTGCTGTCGCCCCAGACAGGTCGGCCTCATGTTTAATTCATCTCGGGGCTAATTATAGCCAGGCTGGGGAGGGGAACGGTAAACATGGCTCCCCGCCCCAGCCCTTCCTGCAGCTGGGTGGCCCGGACAGGGTGGTGGGCGGGTCAGGGTTTTGTGTCCCTCTCCCCACCTCCCACCCCCAGCTCCTCCAGACGGTTGGACCAGCCCTGCAGCACCTCCTCCAAGGGTGCAATCTCGGAGGCAGCACTGATGGCGGAAACACAGACACAGGGCAGGGCATGCCCTGGGAGGAGACGCGTGGCTCCCAGCTCCTGGCACCTGTGTGTGAGCACCCGTATGCCTTCTTCCCTCCTACCCCCTCGTTTCCGCTGATCGAGATTGATAATAATGGGTGGCATGGTTATTACTAAACTGGCAAGCTAGTCCACCGTGTTCAGGGTAAGCCCATCAAGGCCCGAGGTCGCCACGGAGATGGTGGGCCCCTGACGACAGTGAGTAATCATTGCCAACCTTCAGAGTTGGGTGAGGGTCGGTGTTGTGTGTGGGGTTTCGCCCTCCTGAGATGCTAGCGACATCTACCACCGCCAGCCTTCAGGGCAACGCTGTGCCAGGCACAGTCCTGAGCAATGGATGCGATTCCGGCTGCGCTGGGATGCAGGGGGAGGCACTCGCCTGGGCGGCTAAGCTTCGGGAGGCACCAAGGAACCCAGCCAGAGAGAGGCCACTTTCAGCCACGTTTTAAAGACTCCGAAACAAGACGAAAGGTCCCTGTCAAACACAATATCCAAATGCGAAATACGGACGGATAGGACCCTGCTCCGGTAGAGCTCGCATGAATGTTTGGACCCGTTCAATAGCCCCTAGGCGGTGCGGACTGGGATGACCAACACAGATGGGGAAACTGAGGCACCCAGCAGCGAGGTGACGTGCTCTTGTCCATTCTGCCCTCCTCTCTGCTCCACTGCCCTTGTCCTGGCCCCGGTCGGGTCTCTGTTCTCCCTTCCCCAGCGTGGACCCCTGCTTCCTGTGCCCAGCTTGTCCTTGTCAACTTGCCTAAGGGGCACCGCCCGAAACCGCTGTGCATGTCAGCCCCCCGGCGGGCTGCCCTGTGCCAGGTGCCCACCGCCCCTGCATCACAGCTTTCCCGCGTTGCCGGCAGACGGACGCTCCCTGGCTCTGGGGCCTGGGCACTTGCTGCTCCCTCCACGCCTTGGCGTCCCCATGTGTCTCCTGGGGGCCGTCCAGTCCGGCAAGAGGGGTGGCAAGAGTCAGGTCCCTGCCTGCGTGAGGGGCCAGCATTCGTGAGGCCTTCCTTGGGGATGAGGGTGACCCCCTTCCAGTCCCAGTTTACATGTATGTGCACTTTGGAGCTATGATTCCAGAGCCAGCGGGCCTGGCCTCGCATCCTGGCCCAGCACTTGCAGGCTGTGTCATTTCAGGCAACACTTAGCCTCTTTGCAGCAATGCCCTGTTGGCAGAATGCTCCTGGATGAAACGGATGCATGGGAAGCTTAGGGCGATGCCTGGCGAGCGGGAGGTGCTCAGTGAGTTGCTGAAATCCCTGGGGCCAGGTCTGACCCGTTTAAAGATGAGAGACCTGGGCTCCAAGGAGAGCCAGGATGACACTGAGGTCGGCCCCTCGCGGCTGGCCCAGCGGGGATTCCAACCAGGGGCTGGGCCTCCAGCGCCCGCACTGACCCCCTCCCCCTCCAAGACCCCCAGAGGGGCCGAGGCGCCCCCAGGTCATACAACACCAGAGCGGGAGAGCACACGGGGTCCTCTCCTGCGGGGGCAGCGCCCTCATCGGGGCTCTAGGGGGCTGGAGGCGGCGGCTGGGAGGAAGGACCGAGTTCCCAGCACGGAGCATTTCCATGGCAGCCCGGCGGGAGCCCGCCGCTGCGGCTCGGGGTCCGCTGGAGCGGCTGCTAAAAATAGCCAGCACCTCCCCGGGCTCATTAGCTGCCGGGCGTTTGGCTGCCAGGTACCCCCTCCCCACTCTCCTTCCTCTCCAGCTGGGGAGGTTGCGGGAGGATGTGCGCCGGCGGGCGCAGCCTGGTCCTGGGCCCTCACCCCCGTGGACCTGCTTCCAGGCCTGGCCCCTCCCGGCCTTACTCTGCAGATTTCCTCAAAGGCAAATCTGATGGCACCCCTCCCCTGCTCTGAAGCCTTCTTTGGCTCCCCATTGCTTTTGACCTCATGTCCCATCACGTCACCCCCATTACCTCCCCGATTTCAGCTCCCCCTGCTCTGGATGTCTCTCAGGGGCGGAACCCACAGGTACTCTCCCTGGGACAGACAGAGCCTTTGCTCCTGCGGTCCCTTCCCTGTGGACCGCGCTGCCTTCTTTTCATCTTTCACATCTCGGCTTACACATCACCTCCTCTGGAAAAGCTTAGCCCTGGGGCCTCTGGTAGGTCCCCTCCTCCCAGCTCTGACACTGACCTGTGAGCTCGGAGGGGGAAAGGATGAATGCGTTTTGGTTCATCCTTAGGCATAGCACAGGGTACACAGCAGGTGCTCGGTAAGTGTTTGTGGGACGAATAAGGGAATGAGATTACCCAGCTCTGACAGTGGCATATCCTGCGGGAATCATGGTGGGCATCCAGGCTGAGGGTTCCTACTGTCCTCTGTCTCCAGCCAGAAAGTCCAGGGTCCATCTTCTCTCCCCAGGAGGTTCATTCGCCCGCTTCCTCAAGGGAGGATGGCTGTGTGATCTAGCTGTGTCACTCACCCTCTCTGATCCCCTTTCTGCATTACAGATTGCCTCAGACATAAGGACTTAGAGATTGAAAGGATCCAGCTAGTGGAGCTGACAGAATTTGGGAAGGAGAGGGTGGGAGATACGACAGTGGAGAGGATGGAAATATATTATCTGTTGAAGAACCAGTGGGCAGCCTCAGATGCACAGAGTTTTCTGAGGAGAGAGCCAGAAAGGAGAGTTTCCAGGCTGAGCATAAGGTGCGGAGTTTGGCACGAAATAGCTTGGTTGCAGCAAGAAGGGGGAGGCCAAGAGCAGACTCAAAGGGAAATCTGCAGTGTGGGCAGTGACAGTGCACAAAACTCTTCATTATTTGAGATCTGTGTTGCCATGAAACTGTGATCGCAGCATCGTCACACCATGGCTTAAGTGAGGGAGGAGCTCATGGCTCCCCCCTCAGGTCTGGGCACCACCCCATCTGTGACGGAGGCTCCACAATCACCTAGACTTCTTTTGTCAGCCGAACCTCACTCCGTCTGGAGGGCCAAAATGGCTGCTTCAGCCTCTGCCATCACGGCCTCCTTCCAGATGAGGGAGGAGGGTGGAGAGGAGCAAGGGTAGAGGAAGGCCTGTTCTTATCTTCAGAGGTTACAACCTGGAAGTTGTAGGCACCGGTTATGCTCACGTTTATCTGCCATGTAGTCAAACAGTGCCTCTGGGTTGCAAGAAGGGCTAGGAAATGTGTGTAGTCTTTAGCTGGGCAGATTCTTTTGTTTTTTAAACTCTCACCCAAGGATATGTTTTCACTAGAGGCCCGATGCATGAAAATTCATGCAAGAGTAGGCCTTCTTTCCCCCGGCTGCCAGCACCAGCTTTCCTCTGGCACCCGGGACCCAGGCTGGCTTCCCGAAGGCCGCCGGCAGACACCTGGGACCAGGGCTGGCTTCTTTTGGGCTGCCCACAGGCACCCACGACTCGGCTGGCTTCCCTCTGGCCCCCCCCCCCCCCCCCCCCCCCCCCCCCCCCCCCCCCCCCCCCCCCGCTTCGTCAGGAATGACATCCAGTGTAATTAGCATATTTCCCTTTTATTAGTATAGATGGATTCTAGAGAGAGGAAGGGAGAGGAAGAGCGGAGGGAGAGGGAGAGGGAAATAGAGAAATTTTCAGTGACCCACACTAGCTAAGGCATGGGCAGATTCTATTTTTATTTATTTATTTATTTATTTATTTATTTATAAATATTTTAATTGATTTCAGAGAGGAAGGGAGAGGGGAGAGACAGAAACGCCAATGATGAGAGAGACTCATTGATTTGCTGCCTCCTGCACGCCCCCTACTGGAGATCGAGCCCACAACCTAGGCGTGTGGCCTTGACCAGAATCAAACCTGGGACCCTTCAGTCCGCAGGCTGATGTTCTATCCACTGAGCAAGACCTGCCAGGGTCAGATTCCATTTTTAAAGGAGAAAGTAGAGAATGGATATTGGGGGCCAGCCCACAGCTACTGCCACCAAATGAGTTGGGAAGGAGGAGTTGACATCTGTCAACATTAAATACTCCTCCGTGTCCTCTGGGTGACCTGTCCCTGGCACCTCCCTGCCCTCCCCTCCAGCCTCTCTTCCCCTTGCTCCCTCTGCTCCAGCAACGGGGGGCCTCCTTGCAGTTCTTTCAACACACCAGGCATAGTCCTGCCCCAGGGCCTTTGCACAGGCTATTCCTGCTTCCTGGAATGCTCTTCTCCCCCAGATCTCTCTCCATGGCTCCCTCCCTCCTCTCTGTCAGATCTCTGCTCCTATGTCACCTTCTCAGTGAGGCCTTCCCTGGACATCCTGCTTACAATTGCAAAGTGCTCTCTCTCCCCAGCTCTTGCTCCATTCTGCTCTAATTTTCTCCCCAGCCCTTAGCATTCTCTAAAACTCTATAGACAGGGCAACTGAGGTCCCAAGTAGAAGGTGATTCACCAGAGGTCACATGCTAGTGGGTGGCAAAATAGGGCCATGTTACCTGCTGAGTTCCCATTTCCTCTCTGTCACTGACCCTCGTCCTGTCCCTCTCCTCCACCCAAGAGTTTCCTATAAATTTCCACTCTGCCCATGTTTGCTGGAATGAATTTCTGTCGCTTTCGGCCAAGAGACTGGGATGACCAAGGGACACCTCTAGCATGCCAGGCACAGAGCCTGATGCATTAGCTGCTATATTACATTTAATTGCCATACAAACATGCCCCTGTTTGCAGATTTCAGAGCACACCCATAATGCTCTTAGTCCCAATTCTCAGGGCATGGAGAGATGGAGGCATCGTGGGGGGGGGGGGAAGGTGTGGTCCTGCTCACACAGTCAGGCGGTGGCCAGGGGCGGGTTCCACCCTTCCGGCTTCCCGGCCACCATTAGATGAGGCTCACTGCCACCCGGGACAGTGCAAAGCTGATGGTCTTGGGTTCAAACCCTGCCTTGTGCAGCCTCGGGCACCTTCCTCTCCCTTGCCAGACCTCAATTTTCTGTTCTGAGAAATGGGATCCTAAAAGCTGTCCTGGGTGCACCACACCGAACGCCCCATTGTTCCCAGAGCCTGGCACAAAGGTGAGGACGTCAGCCAGCTCCCGAGGGCTGCAGATGCCCCCGACCCAGACACCCTCCAGTTCCCGGGCCTCGCTCCATCTCCCCGTGGCCACCCTGTGCCAGGTTTCTGTTTAGTTTAATAATCTCCCGAAAGTTTAATTGTTGTTTTATCCATCCGTGACCTTTCTCTCTCATCTGGAGACGTATTATTGCTAATCTACAAATTTCAAGAACCAGATTTATTTGCAAAACCAATTACCTTCCTATGCAAATGACCTCTTTCCACTCCCGCCTCCCCGGGCAGCTGGCTGCGGAGGGGTGAGGGGGAGCCGCTGCCCGCCCCTTTAGAGCTGCTGCTCAAACACTTGGAGCAGGCTTGTCTATAATTCCTCCAAGCGGGTGGCCCTCTCGGCCCCGAGTTAATCAGAATCTCAGTAATCAAGGGAGGCCCTGACCCCACGTCTCTCAGCTCTGGCCTCCGAAAGGGGCCTCTTGAAGTGGCCAGAGGTTCTGATTGCCTCCCCACCTGGCCTTTCTGGTGGGAGTGATGGCTGTTCAAGTGTTCGTTCTTTCGTTTGTTTATTCATTCATTCAAAATTATGCATTGCGTGTCTGCTGTGAGCCGGGCACTGTGCTAGGCTGTGGAAGCAGAGCAGGGAATAGGCAGGCCAGAAGGAAAGAAGTCCCCACCTCGATGAAGCTGACCGAAGGAGAAAACAGGCGAGATAAAGAAGGAAAATAGGTCGTGGCTAGTGTGGCTCAGTTGGTTGGGTGTCGTCCTGTGCACCTCAGGGTTGCTGCTTCCATTTCCGGTTGGGGCACAAGCCTGCGTCTTGGGCTGGATCTCTGGTAAGGGGGCGTGCAGGAGGCAGCCAGTCTTCACTCTCATGTCGATGTTTCTCTCTCTCTCCCTCTCCCTTCCTCTCTGTCTCAAAATCAGTTTTAAAAATCTTTTATTTTTTTAATTTAAATATATATTTTATTGATTTTGTACAGAGAGGAAGGGAGAGGGATAGAGAATTAGAAACATCGATGAGAGAGAAACATCGATCAGCTGCCTCCTGCACACCTCCTACTGGGGATGTGCCAGCAACCAAGGTACATGCCCCTGACCGGAATCAAACCCGGGACCCTTGAGTCCGCAGGCCGACGCTCCATCCACTGAGCCAAACCGGCCAGGGCCATTCGTTAATTCTTGTATGTGCCCTGACTGGGGATCAAACCCGCAACCTTGGCATATGGGAACCATCTCTAACCAACTGAGCTATCTGGCCAGGGTGCTTCATCTGTCCTTTTTATCCTGATGTCTATAGCATCCAGCACAGAAAAAAACACACACACTTGGTGGTAGCTTATAAGTGTTCGTTGAGTGATTGACCGGTGGGTGGGCAGATGGGGGCACGGTATGGATAAATGAATGGGTGGGCAGGTGGGTAAGCGTGGAACTGTCCAAGTGTTCATTCATTCATTTGTTTATTCATTCCAACTGGCCAGTGGGTGGGGGATGGGAGGACGGATGAGTGGTTGGATGGGTGAGAGGTGGATGGAAGGATGGGGGGATGAGTGTGTGGAAGGTGGATGGAAGGATGGAGACATGTGGGTGGGAGGGGGATGAGGGAATGTGTGGATGAGTGGAAGATGGGTGGGGAGCCAGCCTTGCCTTGGTGAGGCAGGCTGCCCCTGCCAGTGGCTCTGAGGATCTGTGTGGGAAGGGGTGGGCATGGCCAAGGACCTCTAGCTCTTGCGGCAGGGCTCAGATCGCCTCTGCCCTCACACCTGCACTCCTGCTTCTGTAGCGAGCATATCCCCCTGAGTGGGCCCCACTTTTTGCCAGGAATGCAGCCCCCAGCCCTCCGCTCTTTACCCCTTCACTTGATTCAATCCTGGCCACCTGCAGGTTCAATTATTCTGCTGCTGAGGTGGCTGGCAATTTTCTTTCAGGGCTGAGAAGCTGTGTCTGTGTCTGTGTGACTTTGAACAGCACAGAGATCCAGAGACAGAAACACAGAGACAAAGAGAAGAAAGGAGAGAGAGAGGGAGGGAGAGAGAGAGTGCACGCAAAAGGCAGTCTGGGCTAATCTCATTCCCTCCTCCCCCACAGACTTTTATTTATTTTAAAAACTATTTTTATTGCCCAGCTGGTGTGGCTACGTGGTTGAGCATTGACCTATGAACCAGGAGGTCATGGTTCAATTCCCAGTCAGGGCACATGCCTGTGTTGTGGGCTAGATCCTCGCATGGATCTTGTAGGAGGCATGCAGGAGGCAGCCGATCCACGATTCTCTCTCATCATTGATGTTTCTATTTCTCTCTCCCTCTCCCTTCCTCTCTGAAATCAACAAAAATATATTTTAAGAAAGTAAAGGAAGAATATACAAAAGTAACCTTTCCAACTGAGCCACACTGGCCAGGGCCTTCGCTCCAAGCTTTTAAAATATTCAAAACAGTGACCACCCGGCGAGAACTCCAGAATTTCCCCCTTGTGACCTCATTTTACTTTTTCGTCTTTACACACACACACACACACACACACACTTCAGGACACAAAACCCAGTCCAGACTTTGCTGAGGACCTTGCTAGTGACTGGTCAGCTCAGGAAAAATGGAGATAGTGAGCTCCTCATCCAGAGAGGAGCCCCAGCAAAGGGTGTAGAAGTACAAGGTGCCCATTTATTCTGCGCTGGAGCCTTTAGACTTTTCTGAGCTCTTGCTAAATGCCAGGGTCTGTGATGGAGGATGTGAGGGGACAGAGGGAGGAGGTGAAGGCTGGAAGGGGACAGAAGCAGGTTGTGCAGGACCTTGGGGGCTGGAGGATTTTGGCTTTTATCCTGAGGGAGGTTGGAGCCCTGGAGGGTGGTGGAGTCCTGTCTCAGGTGCTTGTGACTGCTGCTTGTGGAAAGTCAGTTGTCAGGGGACCAGGGCAGAAGCAACTGCATTGGTCCAGGTAAGCAATGATGTGGGAAGAGCTGTCCGGGCAGAGGAAGCAGCCTGTGCAAAGGTCCTCGGGCAGGACTGTGCCTTGCGTGTTGGAGGAGCAGCGAGGAGGCCTGTGTGGCTGGAGCAGAGTGAGGGAGGGGGAGAGAGGGAGGATGTGAGGGCAGGGAGGGGCCAGGGGCCAGTAGTGCAGGGTCTAGTGGATATCAGGGAGGACCTGGGCTTCTATCCCCAGGGAGGAGGGAGCCTTGGAGGGCTGTGGGCAGAGGAGGGACGGGACTGACTCAGGGTTCCCATGGATGGCTGTGAGTACCTTGTGCCTCTTTGGCTGCGTGACCTTGGGCAGGTTCCCCCCTTCCCCAGCTCTTGAGCCCCCCTCTTCACATGGAGGCGATGGACAGCATCATTTCCCAGTGCCCTCCAGAGCAGCCTCAGGATCCTCGATGACTCTGCTGCCCTGGGTCATGGGTGATTATCTGTAAGCACGAACCCTCCCCAGAGCTTTGCAGGCAATAATGAAATCACCTAATCTCGTGATGGGGACTTAGCGGGGCGTCCACACCAGCTGGCGCCTCTCTCCAGGGAGGAATTCCCCAGCCTCGGCCAGAAGGGAAGCCGCTTGTTTCTCCGTGCCTCCCCCGCCAGGAGCTCAAGCAAAACCAGCCGCCCCCTGGAGAGGAGTCGTGAGGCACCATCTTCATTCCGGCGCCTTTGGAGTCTCTCTGATTCTGACTGTGCCCCCTCCTTGCTGGGTGGTTCTGCGCGGCTCCCCACCCTCTCTGGACCTCGGTTTTTCTAAACTGGCTCCTGGCGCTGTTTCTAAACCTCCTGTGAGGGGCTGCCTGGTGGGAAGCACGAGGGGGGGGGGTCACCCTGTGGGAGGCCAAACCTTTCCTTCTGCTGCTTGCCCTCCCCCCGCTTTAAATCGTGGTCAAATACACAGAACATAAAGTTTACTGTTGGAACATTTTCAAGTGCACAGCTCAGTGGCATTAAGAACATTCACACCGTGCGGCCATCACCCCCATCCATCCTCAGGACGGTTTTTCATCGTCCCCAACAGAAACTCTGTGTACATTCCTCTCCCTTTCATCTTAGCGATACTTCCATGACATTCCTTAGTCTTCTCTACAGTTGCAAGGGACTCCCGGTATGGCTGGGTCATCATTTCCGTCATTTATTTACCCCTCCACTTTCTCTAAGCTTTCTACACAGGTGAAACTCTCGCTGTATGCTGATAACCACTGAGCCATTGGGTTAAGAACCCTTGCTTCCCCCGGGGGTGATTGTAAACATATGTAGTTACAGGTACAGCTTGTGTCACTGACCAATGAGAATGGATGCGCTGGGCCAGGTCCCAGCGGTGCTGCCAGTGGCCGGAGCCGTCATCTAGGTACCAAGCATTCCTTCCTGGACAGTGACAAGCCCAAGGTCATGGCCAAGTCCAGGACCCAAGTTGGCCTGCTCCCTGTCGGCCAGCGCTTTGGCCTGAGGCTTCCTGAAGCCAGCCCTGCCGTCCGCCCCCCAGCAGGCATTGCTCCTTCTTCGAGAGAGGGTCTTGGTGATTGGAAAGAAAAGGCTGTAGATTGTGAGCGGGACTCATCGAAAACATGGGACTAGGGTGGCACCATGTCCTATTTGTGGCAGCTAAAGGGACCCGAAAGCCCTTTGCTGGCCTCTAGTCCAGCCTGGAAGAGCGTCCCCTTGCTCCCAGCCCCCTGAGAAGGTGGGTGGAAAGGGAGGGAATGGGGATGCCTGGTGAAGTGGAACTTAACATTTTTTAATCAGGACGAGCTGCCAGCCACCTTTCCTTTGTAGAGTGGGGACAGCTACACTCTGTGAAGCAGAACTTCTTTGTTCAGGGAGCTCCGTGGAACCATTTCTTCCTGTTTCCATTCGGGTTCAGGGCGCCCACGGTCATGGGGAAATGTCGTTCGGTGGTGACGTTGCCATAGCGGATTGTCTATGTCAGACCAGCCCCAAATCCTATGGCTGAAAGCACTTTGCACTTATTTCTGTTGGCGAACCTGTGGATTAGCTGGCGATCCTTCTAGGCCTAAGCGGGCCTGCCCTGCCTTTGCACTCCACTCGGGGTTGGGGAGGCCACTCTGCGAATCTTGGCTGGGTTGTCTTGTTTGGGGGTCAGCAGGCTGTTGGCTGGGACTAGCCTGGGGTTATTCACACGGCAGCTGGGCTTCAGGAGAGTGAGCAGAAGCGTGCCAGGCCTCTTGAACTTGGAAGCAGACCCGTTCCAGAGGAGCCAGGAGATGACAGCGGCCCCAGCTGACACCCTGATTGCAGCCTGTGAGACATCCTGGAGCAGAGGATCAGCTAAGTCATGTCTGGACTCTTGAGCCACAGAAATGGGGTCAAGAGATAATAACCAATTGATTATGCTCATATGCATGCATGCAAGTTCTTCAGTTGATCTCTTAATTCCTCCCAACTCTCCCCAGCCTTCCAGCTGTAGGATGACAGTCTGTTCAAAGCTGTTCTGTCTCTGTATTTGTTTATATTTATCATTTTATAATGGTCTTTATTATCCATAAATAAGTGAGATCATGTGGTATTTTTCTTTTATTGACTGGCTTATTCACTTATCATAATGCTCTCCAGTTCTATCCATGCTGTTGCAAATGGTAAGAATTCCTTCTTTTTTACAGCAGCATAGTATTCCACTGTGTAGATGTACCACAGTTTTCTAATCCATTCATCTGCTGATAGGCACTTAGGCTGTTTCCAAATCTTAGCTATGGTGAATTGTGCTGCTAAAGAAACTGGGGGGTTAGGGAGGAGGGAGGGAAGGGCAAGGGGAAAAAAATGGAGACCTATCTATCACTTGTAATACTTTAAGCAATTAAAAAAAACAAAAACCAAACTCTATGCAGCCTTCAAAACCCAATTCATAAAATGTTAACAGGAAAAAAAAAAAGAGATAATAACCAAGTGTTGTGTTAAGTATCTATGATTGTGGCAACTTGTTACACAGCAATAGCTGGTTGATACACCTCTCCCCATACTTCTTACTGTGCAGAGCCGGCCAATGGGGATGAGGTGGAACTGACCAAGCAAAGACATGAAGACCTCGTTTCCTTTCCTTCTGAGCTCTTTCTGACACGTTGAGGCAGCCCTGAGGGAGATCTAAAGGCAGAAGACTCAGTGGTGACAAATCCAAGACACCGAGAATGGGGCAGTCAGAGGATGTTGAACCTCTGGCTTCAGCAGTTGGCTCAGGCCACCCACCGTGGCCCAGATTGGCTCAATCAGCGTGAAATCCTGAACATTTACTAGATTTCTGGGGGAAATTCTGCTGTGGGAGAGAAGACACCCTTTCCCTCAGGTGTTACTGAGCTGGTGGAAACCTGGTCTTCCTAGAAGCTGTCTGATCACCACAGAGGAAGCACCTTTTCATGAAAAGAGCCGATAGAGAGGAAGGAAAAGGATCTGGATGTGATTTGTGCACCTGGATTGAACTGTACCTGAAGCTGTGTGTGTGTGTGTGTGTGTGTGTAAATTTTATATATATATATATATATATATATATATATTTTTTTTTTTTTACAATAGCTCCCTTCTTGCCCAAGCTGATCTGAATCAGGTGTTGCTGTTGTTGTTTTATTCTTGTTGCTTTGCCACTTGCAAACCAGAGTCCTGACTATTGACGATGCAGTTTTGGTGAAGCTGGTACGTGGCACTGTGTGAATTTGCTGGGACTGGGCGGCTTAAACAACGGACATTTATTTTCTCACAATCCTGGAGGCTGGAGGCGAGTCTGAGACAAGATGTCAGCAGGATTGGCTTCAGCTGAGGCCTCTCTCCTTGGCTTATAAAAGCCTACCTCCTCCCAGTGTCCTCGCGTGGCCCACCTCCTGGGCACGTCCGTGTGCGAATCTCCTCATGTTCTAAGGACACCAGTCCCATTAGATTAGGGCCCACCCCTGTGACCTTACTTTAACTCAATTACCTCTTTCAAGGCCCCATCTCTAAATCCAGTCACATTCTGAGGTCCTGGGGGTTAGAACTTCAACATATGAATCCGGGGGCGGGGCACACTTCAGCATATAACAGGCACCAAGCCAGTGGGGTGTGTGTGTGTGTGATGAGCTGAACTTCTCTAACTGCAGACCTGTCTTGGTTGGTCCTACTAGGGATCAAGCGGGCAACCTGGGCACGTGCCCTGACTGGGAATTGAACCGTGACCTTCTGGTTCATAGATTGATGCTCAACCGCTGAGCCACACTCTCCGGGCTTGGATTGTGCTCTTCACCTCTGCTCTCTCTTTGGCTGGATCCCGCCTCTGAGTGTCTCTGTGATCAACAGGCTACCCCGCCGACTGGTGAGCCTGGATGCTCTGTTGTGCCTCTCAGGCCCTCCTTTGCACTCAGAAGCTGGGCAGAGACCGGGAGAGGGAGGAATGGAGGACACCAGCGAGAGAGGCGGGAGAGATTGATTGTTCCCAGAGTCTTGGGCCTCTATGGCCATGTGGCCGGTGGCTTTTGTGGAGATTTGTTGCCTTGCAGACTCTGCACTTGGCCCGCTTCCCCTCACCTACTGTGCCCCAGTCTCCGCCAGAAAGTAAAAGGGCCTAGTGAGTCCCTAGAGCTGCCCAACTACCCAAGCAGGGTCCTCGGTGGCCCCCGTAGGCAGCAGCTTTCTCCCCAGAGGCAGGGAGGGCCGTGGTCATTGCCAGGCAGAACTGGATTCAAGTTCTGGGTCTGCCACCCACTGGGTGACTTTAAAGTGTCCTTCAAGTCTCCTGTGCCTCCATGCTCACCCTTCTCTGGAGGCTCAGCGTGAGCATGAATCCTGAGATGGTGTGGGTTGGGTGAGTGATCGCCACAGCAATCGTAACGATACACCCAGCACAGGGGCTAAAGAAGGCACAGGCACTGTAGTCGCACATGCACCCGTTCAAATCCCAGCTCTTGGAATTTCAGAGATTGGGGTGGGGGGGGGGGCGGCGGCGGGGCAACAAGTTGTTCCATCCCTGGGGTCTCAATGTTCTTACCGGGCAGTGAGCCCAGCAGTATTTTATCCTCCGTGGAGGCTGTGAGGAGGAGTTGGACAGGCCCAAGAGGGTGAAGGTCCTAATCCCCAGAGCCCACCAGGAAAGTGTTAGTCACATGGCAAAGCGGAATTAAGGTGCAGATGGAGGGAAGGTTTCTAGTCAGTGACTTTAAGGGAGGGAGGTGGTCGTGGAGAGTCCCAATGGGCCCAGTGTAATCCCAAGCATTCTTTGGGGAAAATGGAAGAAGAAGGAAGGACAGGGAGAAGCAGGCAGATGGCAGCACCGGAAGGACTTGAGCAGCTATTGCTAGCTCTGGCGATGGAGGAAGGGGCCATGAGTCAAGGATGCAGGCACCTCTAGACTAGAAAAAGCAGGAGACGGACTCTCCCCTGGAGCTTTCAGAAGGACCAGCCCTACCCACAGCTTGACTTTAGCCCAAGGAGACCCTTGTTGGACTCCGGACTGCAGAACTGTCAGGTAGTCAGTGTATATTGTTTGACTAAGTATTGCACTAAGTTGGTGGTAATTTGTTGTGGCAGCCGTAGGAAGCTAATACAGGTGGTAATGGGCATTGGCAGGTGTGGGAGGCAGGCGTACGTCCATTGTTCCCTGCCTCCTAACATCCATCCTCCCACTCTTCCTCACCCCCAGAACCACTGCTGGATGGCACTCTGTTAAAGACTACATTTCCCAGACTCCCCTGCTGCTAGCCAGCTAGCAGTGATCATGGGACTGAGTCCTGGTCAGTGAGATTTTGGGATGGGTTTCTGGGAAGGAGACAGTCCCCTGGAGAAAATCTGCTTTGTCCTCCCACCCTTCTTCCTTCCTGCTGCTAGAATAAGGGTGTGGGTGGTCGGATCTTTGGCAATATGTTCGACCATGAGGAGCAACATGGCAGACATGCTGAGGAAGATGCGGGATTGTGTTCTTGAGTAGCTAAATCAATCATCCCTGGATGAACAAGTCATTCGTTTATTCAGCAAGCATTGGATGAGCACTTCTATGTGCCACTGGAACTTGGTAATGAAGCTGATAAAAATTCCTGTTCCCGGGGAGCTGTCATTCTGAGGAGGATGAGGGGGAAGAAGAGCCAGAGGAGGAGGAGGAGAAAAAAGAGGAGGAGAAAGAGAAAGAGGAGGAGGAGGAGGAGGAGGAGGAGGAGGAGGAGAAGGAGGAGGAAG
>PVJC01041815.1:0-15182 GCA_004026665.1 Murina feae
ATCATTTTAAGAGATGAAAACAACATAGAAATAATAAGGGTTAGCCAAACGTAAGTGTCCTATTCTTAAATTGAATATTCTAGTTTTAATTCTTTTAAAATATATTTTATTGGTTTCAGAGAGGAAGGGAGAGGGAGAGAAAGATAGAACCATTAATAATGAGAGAGAAACACTGACCAGCTGCCTCCTGCCTGCCCCTTACTAGGGATTGAGCCTGAAACCTGAACACGTGCCCTGACCAGGAATCAAACCTTGACCTCCTGGTTCATGGGTCAACACTCAACCACTGAGCCACACCGGCTTGGCATCTAGTTTTAAGTTTTGATGGAACCACACTTGCAGGTCCAGGATCAAATAAAACTATACCATTGTAAGCATGTGCTGGCACTTGATATCTAAACAAATACAGTCAATTATAAGACAACTAGAGGCCCGGTGCACAAAATTCATGCACGGAGTGGGATTGGGGGTTGGGGGTGGTGTCCCTCAGCCCAATCTGCACCCTTTCCAATCTGGGACCCCTTTAGGGATGTCTGACTGCTCATTTAGGCCCGATCCCCATTTGGGATCGGGCCTAAACGGGCAGTCGGACATCCCTTTCACAATCCAGGATTGCTGGCTCCCGACCTCTTGCCTGCCGATTGCCCCTAACCACTCCCCTGACAGCCTGATCAATGCCTAACTGCCCTCCTCTGCAGGCCTGGGTCCCCCACAACTGCCTTTCCCTGCAGGCCTAGGTCCCTCCCAACTGCTCTCCCTTGCTGGCCATCTTGTGGCGGCCATCTCTGACCATATGCAGGCAGCCATCTTGTGATGGTCAATTTGCATATTACTCTTTTATTAGGATGACTGAACAATTTGTAGCACACACATTTCTTAAAGCTGTCACTCTTTTCAGCTCTCTTCTAGACCTTGTTAGCAAAAACAATGCTACAGCAATACATTTAATCTAATTCTTAAGTGATAAAGAGAAGCTCTTGATTATGACATGATCTAGTGATAAGAAGTGTAGCATTATAACAACTCAGTCTGGGAGATTAGTGTCATCAAGGACGAAAAACTCTCCTTCACCAAGGGAGACAGGAGTCTCTAAACTGTCATTTTGATGAGGCCTCATCCTTGGGCCTTGTTTGAGGCCTGCCTAACCCAGCTGCAGCAAAGACTCTGCTAAGTCAATTCAGTGAGAACACCCCACACCCCCACCTCTTGATACCTGATCAAATTCCCCATCCTCTTTGCTAACTGGCTATAAATCCCCAACTGTCTGTGCTGTCTTTTAGGTGGAACCCAATCTCCCCTCTTGCGGTATTCTTGACGCCTATCAAAATAGTCCTAAATAAAATCTTCCTTACCATTTAAAAGAGTTTCACTTTTTTTTTTCCATTAAGAAGGGCATAGAACTTTCAAGAGAAATTAATCTACCAATTTGTTAATTTCCCAGGATCTAACTTTTACTAGTCTTTAGGGTAAAATACAATATAATTTTATCTGTTATTATAAATAAGGGTTTGGACAGATAATGAGAGTTAGGAATAGAGGAAAGGTAAGGGGGGGGGGAAAGATTAATACAGGAACATTAGAAGAGGGAGGGAATAAAGATTTACACACAAACACAACTTTTTGTTAATGTTGCAGTGTGTATTCAGAAAAACATAGCCCCATAGGCCAACTGAGGATCAGCAACATAGATGTGTAAAAGTATAACAGAAATGGGGCAGGCCAGCTGGGGAGAGGATCAAAGGGGATTTTGAAGAAGGTGGTGGCTGGGAGTGGGGGATGGGTCATCCTTCCCTGCTGGCAGCTCCCAGTCCACCCTAGCAGACACTTCCAGGTAGCCAGTGTGCTTAGATTGGCTGAGTTTTCAAAGTGACCAGGAATCCACTTTCTCTGGAGGAAAAAGAGCTAAATGTAATTTTAGTGTGTGGTCCCACAATTCAAACAATTATAGCAATAAATCTGGCAAAGGAGAGCCCCACAAAGCAACCTGAGTAAAAATAAATATGCCTGGAATCAGAGAACATAATGAAGTGGAATTTCCCAAAGGTTTTGGTGGCTCACAACCTAAAGTACTCAAGCTGATTTTCTTTATCCCCAAGAGCCACTTGAGTTCCTGCCCAGGCCTCGCATCTCCCCATTCTTTTTTTTGGTTATGAATCTAAAACTCACACCATTCATACACAGATCTTGAAAAAAAATAATGTTTAAAAATGATTGCTTGTGGATCATGATGAATATCAATACCCCAAGGACAGAGAAACTGTAAATTCAGCTGAATTCAGCCCAACTATCTGATCCCAGTCTAGGCGACAAGCAGCCCAACAACAGTTAGTGAAGAAGTGGTCTGTATTAACCGTCTTTGTCTTCTAAGCATGAAGCTTTACTCAAGATGATAAACAGAAGAAGAACAGTAACCACTTTAGAAATACATTTTTTTCCTGGTTTATCCAACATTTTCAAAATAGAAATACAATACAAAGCAATTACTATGTAAGCAGAGAGAGGCGAATGCACCAAAAATTTGGCTTTGGAACTTGTTAGAAGAAAAGAGCAGCGACATCTAAATAAGTTGGGGGTAAAGGCCTACAGTAGAAAGGAAATTGAAGGCAGAGATGGGTAGGCAGAGATGGGTGTGATGAGACTAAAATAGATCCTGACATAACGGAAACTCTCAGGGAAGTGAACATCTGTCTTGCTGAAACTAGATGAGAAGAATTAGGAACTTGATTTCTACTGATGTGTTGAAAAATATACATAATATCAATGTGATGAAGCCTATTTATGAACTGAAATAGAGTAAGGGTTTGTTGACTTTATTTAGGTATGTGTGAATAAACAACAGTCATGTTTCAATGATATCTTTGGGCCTTTTTAAAAAAATCTATTTTATTGATTTTTTACAGAAAGGAAGGGAGAGGGATAGAGAGTTAGAAACATGGATGAGAAACATCGATCAGCTGCCTCCTGCACACTCCCCACTGGGGATGTGCCTGCAACCAAGGTACATGCTCTTGACCAGAATCGAACCTGGGACCCTTGAGTTCACCAGCCAATGCTCTATCCACTAAGCCAAACCAGCCAGGGCTCTTTGGGCCTTTTTAATAAAACCAGGTGAACTGTGGGGCAAATGAATGGCAATTTCTCTCTTGATTGAAACCTATTATTGTGGGCTTCTCAGCTTACCTCACTTTGCTTTCTAATGGTAAAATATATAGATGTATTTGAAACTGAAATAACTAGTGATGGTGGGAAATATATATGCAAATTTTAAAACACAGTTTACTCATAAAATCAATCTGGTGATTCTGGGATCCATATATTATTAATGTCTGAAAGTCAAATGATGCATGGTATGTCATTTTCCCACATCACAAAAACTTGTGGAAAGATTTGGGCCATATGGTTCTTCCTCCATTCACAATAGAAATGTGGTTTAACTGCTTCCCAGACAAATTATTAGTAACCTTGTCTTTTTTTCCTAACAAAATGAAAACCTCAGTAATTTCCCTCCCCCTCCCCTCAAATCCTTTTTAAGGTCAAATCTCAATCTGTCCTGCTTAACTTTATTTTCATGGTCTCTTGTTCTAATTAGGGTTGAGAAATATCTTTCCCATCAGAAACAACTATAACTTAAAATATTTTCTTTCTTCCATCACAACAGCCCAAATAATTAATTCCTATCCTTTCCCCCCAGATTTCAGTCTTAGTGGTTATTTCCACTGCATAGCCATAATGCCACATTTTTAATGGAAATTTTATATTTCCATAAAAAGAGTAGTCCAAACGGAAAGTAATATATTGTAGAATACGTGAACTATCTCATAAAACAGCTGTACTCTCTCATAGCCAGCTCATTTCTTCGAATCCCATATTTCTCATGCCGACCTTTTGACATATAATCATCGTTAATGAGCCCAAATGGATAACATTGGCTTTGATTTTATAATAATGCTCTGAAACAATTTATGTTCAAAGTGCCTTATATACATAAGAAATAATGCCCTTATGTAATTTTCTACTGAATAATCTGATAATCGTCAGAACACATTCCTCTTTAATTCATATATAATGGATGCACATGGAAGAACATTTATAAAATATTATACATATTAGAAATACGTGAATACAACAGCTACCAAAATTGGAGAGCTGAATCAAAACCAGAAGTAACCACCAGGGACTTCAGAACTTCACTTAGAATTATGACACAATGGCTAGTGGCTTAATGCCATTCATATCTCACAAAAATGTATTTCTACTACCATTTATATATCACCCATAGATACTACAGGCCTATATGAAATATTACACGCACGGAGCCTCAGCACATCTAGCTGACAACAGGTTTTTGATGTTGTCAATTTTGCCCTATTGCTACAGAATCAGCCAATAACCAAATAATGATGACAGAAGTAATTTACAACCTAAGCTTACATCCCCCCCATTTCTAAATTGTGATTTTTACTTCTATATCTTCATAGTCTACTTTTTCTACTTCAGTCCCTGGGGAGGAAATGATCCTTTAAAAGCTCCAGTATTTATTTTGCCTTCCCCTCTATTTGCACACATTTTTAGTCTCATATGTAGACACACACACTAATAACTATCTTTAATATGTAAAAAAAGATATATATATAATCTAATAAAAGAGTAATATGCAAATTGATTGTCACTCTGAGACACCTAAGCCACACCCACCAGCCAAGCCATGCCCCCAGCCAATCAGAGTGGCAGTATGCAAATTAACCCAACCAAGATGGAGGCTGGCAGTCACAGAGCTAGAGCTAACAGAAGGCTTCCGTTGCAACTGCCTGCCTATGCCAGCTGGGCATCTGCTCAAGGCAACATTGTTTCAATTATAGAAGCCACAGAGCTGAAGCAAACAGGAGGCTTTGTTACCTGCCTAGGCCTTCACTCAAGGTAACAAAGTTTCAATTATAGGAGATAAATAAAACCCCAGAAACCTGATTCCAGCCAGCCTCACTGGGACCTTGGGTCAATGGGAGCAGTGGGAAGTCTGAAAACAGCCCTTAGCCCCTCACCCAGGCTGCCCAGGTACCCCAGTAGACACCCAAACCCTGAAGGAACTGTGGGAAGTCTGAAAACAGCCCTCAGCCCCTCATCCAGGCTGGCCAGGTACCCCAGTAGGGACCCTAACCCTGAATGGGCTGTGGGCAGCCTGAAAATGGCCCTCAACCTCTCACCCAGGCTGGCCACACCCCAATGGGGTGAGGGTCCCACTGGGGGGCTTGGCCAGCCTGCAAACATCTATCAGCCCCTCACCCAGGCTGGCCAGGCACACCAACAGGTGGACATCCTCCGAGGGGTCCCAGACTGCGAGAGGGCACAGGCCAGGCTGAGGGATGCCCCCCCACCCAAGTGCACAAATTTTTGTGCACCGGGCCCCTAGTATATAATAAAAGAGAAAGATGCAGCCAATCAGGAGTCAGCATGCAATTAATGCAACAAAGATGGCAGGTTAATTTGCATATGATGGTACAGAGTGGCCGGGAGTGGGGGAGTGGGGTGGCTGGTTGCACGTGCCAGTGCCAAGCAGCCTGGGTCCCAGGGACAGGTGTCCTCAGGAGCCAGGCTGCTCTGAGCCTGTATGCCCAGAGCGGCCAGGGTCCCAGAACGACCCCTGGCCACTCTGGGCCTATGCGTGCAGGCGCCAAGAAGCCAGGGGCGGGATGGGAACCTTCCCAGGAGCTAGGCACTCTGAGCCAGCAAGCATGCAAGTGGCCGGGGACAGGGCAGGAACTCACCCCGCAGCAAGTGAGCAGATAGCAGGGCCCTGCTTGCCTTTGGCCCCCACAGAGAGCAGGCACCAGGGCTTGCAGTGGCAGCCAGCAGACAGGTCCGCAGAGAGCAGAGAACAATGGGGAGCAGGCCTAAGCCGTCAGTAGGACACTCCCTGAGGGCTCCCAGATTGGAAAGGGTGCAGGTCGGGCTGAGGGACATTCCCCTCTGCCATGCATGAATTTCATGCTCTGGCCCCTAGTATACTTAATATTTCTTTATACCTGTCTCTTTCATTTACCTCCAAACTTATTCACAGAAAATCTTTACACTCTCTGTTCTCAAGTCCCCATTTCCTTAAGGCCTTAATAACTCTGCCCATATCACTTTCATAAAACTGAACTTTTAAAGCTAGCTAAGGTTGTTGTATTCTCTGAAGTCAATGAACTTTCTCAATCACCTTTAGCTAAGGTGACCAGATTTAAAGTGGTATACCATTGACTGGGGCGGGGGGTGGGGGTTCTTTTCTTTTCTTTTTTCTTTTTTTATTATTACTTAAAATATTACAAAGAGTAATTTGGACTTTTTTGAAATGCCGCGGGACATGGTACAAACTTAAAAATTGGGACTATCCCACCAAAAGCGGGACGTCTGGTCACCTTACCTTTAGCAGCAGTGGAAATTGCTCACCAACATTATCTCTATGCCTTGCCATCATCTCCTGTCTTCCTACATTACAGTCAAATGCAGAGATTTCCCAAGGGTTTGAAATGAACTTTCTTCTCTCCTGTACATTGGCTCAGAGTTTCCATGACCTTATCTACCTCTTTAGTACTATCTCTTTTCCATAAATGACTTCCACAGCATTATCCCTAACTGTGGCCTTTCCCCAAAATGCTCACTTGAAAGGCACACCCATAGAAAATTAGAACATCGTACCTCAGAATCTGCATGTTAAAAACATAACAATTCCTTCTTGAAATAAACACACCCTTCTACCCACCCTATTTTCATTTAGGGTATTTTCCCCCCAAGTTATCTAAATTCAAAATTTTAGAACAAGGCATTGGGCCAACTCATTTTCTTACTCACATCTTATCAAATAATCTGCTTATTTCCCCTGCATGATCTTTTTCATTCCACTGTGTTTCCAAACTTTAGGATCTATTATACCTTCTGCCTATGCCATCACAATGACCTTTTACTTGATTTTCCCAAGGCTGCATTTCTCACCTCTACTTTCCCATATGCAACATAAAGAGGGTGGGGCAAAAGTAGGTTGTCTGTCAGTTGTTCCTATGGAAAATAATGCAAAAATTAATAAATAATAATCTAATCTAATAAAAGTGTAATATTGAAATTGACCGTTTCTTCGGGACACCTAAGCCATGCCCACCAGCCAATCAGAGCAATTGTATGCAAATTAATCCAGCCAAGATGGAGGCCTGCACTCACAGAGCTGCTAGAGTAAACAGGCCACTTCCGTTGCAGCAGGAGTAAAACTGTTTGCGGGCTGGGCTTCTCCCGGCTCCAGGCAACAACATATTTGCAACATTGTCTCAATTATAGAAGCCTCTGAGTTGAAGCAAACAGCAGTGCTGGCTGTCACTACTAAGACAACATTGTCTCAATTATAGAAGCCATGAGATGAAGCAGACAGGAGGCTTCCTTACCTGCCTAGGCTTTGGCTTAAAGGAACAGTGTATCAATTATAGAAGATAAATAAACCCCAGAAACCTGCTTCCAGCCAACCTTGCTGGGACATTGGGTCAATGGGAGCTGTGGGCAGCCTGAAAACAGTCCTCAGTCTGTCACCCAGGCTAGCCACACCCCAGTGGGGTGAGGGTTCCCACTGGGGGGCTTGGCCAGCCTGCGAACAGCCATCAGTCCCTGACCTAGGCTGGGCAGGTACCCCAGTAGGGGCCCAAAACCTGAAGGGACTGTGGGCAGCCTGAAAGCCTGAAAACGGCCCTCAGGCCCACACCCAGGCTGGCCACATCCCAATGGGGTGAGGGATCCCACTGGGGGGCTTGGCCAACCTGCAAACAGCCATCAGCCCCTCACCCAGGCTGACCAGGAACACCAGCAGGTGGACATCCCCAGAGGGGTCCCAGACTGCGAGAGGGCACAGGTCGGGCTGAGGGGCCTCCCAAGTGCACAAATTTTTGTGCACTTGGCCCCTAGTACAAGAATGAACATTCTAAGTGCCCATCAGCAAATGAGTGGATTAAAAAACTGTGGTACATCTACACAATGGAATACTATGCTGCGGTAAAAAAGAAGGAATTCTTGCCATTTGCAACAGCATAGATGGAACTGGAGAGCATTATGTTAAGTGAAATAAGCGAGTCAGAGAAAGATAAATACCAAATGATCTCACTCATTTGTGGAATATGGAGAACAACATAGACTGATGAACAGGGACAGATCCAGAGGCAGAGAAATAGCAATCATGCTGTCAATCCCCAGAGGGAAAGTAGGGGAGGGTGGGGGTAAGGGGAAGAGATCAACCAAAGGACTTGTATGCATACATATAAGCCAAACCAATGGATATAGACAATAGGGGGATGAGAGCATGAGTGGGGGGAGTGGTTGGGGGTAAATGGAGGGATGAGGACACATTTGTAATACCTTAAGCAAAAAGAAATTAAAGATAAAAATTAATAAATAATACAAGAATAAACTGTTTCATGTACTTACAACTGTAAACCTATTTTTGCCCCACCCTATATTAATTACATCATATAAATGGCTATCTTAAATTATCACTTTCATTATGCCATTCTGTTTAACACAATGGAATACAAACTCCTAATTCTTAGAATGGTATTTATGACTTTCATTTGGATTTATCATAATTTCCCGTTCTGTCTTCCCTTCCCCTTCCTCTCTGCCTCTCCAAGTTGGCAATATAAACCATATTTGCTTATTGTTCCTTGGACATAGTTCATCCTTTCTGAGCTCAATCTCCTTGTTCATGTACATGCCTCAGCCTTCCAGAACTCTCTTTTCTCCCTCTTTTGCTACAATCTTCAGCTAGGAAGATCCTGTCATTTCAAGATTCTCTAAGCTTCTCACGTATGTTCTATGCATTCTAGGATCAATCAAGCTTAAAGTCATATCTCTTTCCTGTGCATTTCTCTAATGCTTAGTTCATATCCCACAGAAAGCACTTGCTATATAGTGTTACTGCCCACGTGTTTTCTCCTCCACTCTCTCCCCACATTACATTGCATATTTCTCAAGGTCAGGGTTAATTTTTCATAACTTTTAAATCCTACTGCATTTGGTATAGAGTCTTGCTCAAAGCTAGAACTCTATTTAAAAACTAAGTCACATGAATTCAAACTAAAACAATGACATCTAGAAGAATAGAAGCTATATAAACCTGGTCATTAGGAATTACTCCTTTCTAACTCTAGAGTTTACTAAAGTGGGTGACTTTGTGCTATGCAAATTCTCCATCCTTTATATTTAGAAATCCATACGTTAATGCAGAATTTGGCTTGAGTCCCACAGGAAGAACAAAACCATTTCATTTAAATGTTCCCTCTAGTCCTCAGGAGTCAGCATTTTTTGATGTGCATAAGTGGGAGAGAAGACAGAGGAAGTGTTGTGTTTCCAAAGTAACTTCCAACAAAAGATCAATTTTCTTTAAGAAAACAACACACAAAAAAACCCCACAAAACTCAAAATGGCTATTTTGGTAAAGAGTTTCCCCATTACAGAGATATACTTAAATGTAATATGAGGATTAATTTGACAGTATCCCTCCCAAATCAAATAGATTTTTAATAGGGTCATTTTTATAATAAATATATTTCTCTGACTGTGTACTTCAGTACATGGCAATGTACTGAGTATCCCTGTTGAAGAGACAATATCCGAATCTAAAACTTACAATGATATGATCCTGCTGATTTAGATTTCTTTTATTATTTCAGGTTTTGATCAATGGAATTCTTCTAAGTAAATTTTATAGAAAAATATGGCTTTTGTAGAATAGAAAAATTAAATGAATTCATTATAGGACATCCTGAAGAAATGAAATAGGTATTTTATTAAGAGAGAAATATATCTCGGAGATAACCAACAATCTTTTTAATTAGACAATAAGTGGTATGCACAGGGATTGCAGCCACGTATTTTACTTTGTATAGTCATAATCTGACATGAGCATTGCTAAAACATCCACAGAGATGCCACATACAACTACTGATTGTTGTGGTTGGATTTTTAAACAGTGGAAAGAAATGCTTTATGAAAAATAAGAGTAAGAGTAGATTATCGTGTAGATGACAAAAATAGAGGAGATAGTGCAAGTACTTAAATGTGGAATGGGAATTGACATCTGTTTTGTTATGTTGTATAAGCAGGCAACTAACGTGTATTAAGTTAAAGCACAGAAACGACAACGCTTTTATGACAAAGTGAATAAACAGCTATAAGCAAGAGAAATGTTAGATGGATACCTTAATTTAGATCAGATGCTAACTGCTAATAAATCATTACATGGCTATTGTTTAAGTAGATCTCTTCATTTCAGAGGGAAAATGTACTGTATTTTATCAGTCTTGCCTTGGTGACATCTCACTTCCCTGGATTGCATACAGAAAACCAAAACACAATTCTTAAAACAGATATGGAAAGACCACATCTGTAGACCCATTGACTGTAACACCATTTACTTACTGTTAAGTATGGACTTTGTATTCTCTCCAAGTCCATAAAATAATTTATCATTACCAGATAAGGGAGGTATCATTTAAAGAAAAGCATTTTTCAAGCGTAGTCTGTACCGCATTTTGAAGAAACTTTTGGGAGTTTCAGGAAAAAAATGGCTTTGAATTGGAGATTAAATATTGATTTTATGATTTGGCTAGTCATTTAAAATAAAAAGTTTCATAAATCAGGCTTAAATCTGGGGTTCCTCAGCGTCTTTAATTTTTTAGGTCAGGTCAAATAGCTCAGTTTGCTCTTTCTCACTAATCCACTATAATATGCTGAAGAAGATCTTTTGATCAACCACTTAGCAAAAATAAAAGTGACATACTCAATGAGTAAAGGTTAACCTTAACATCATCATTTATTATGTACATTAAGAGCAATATATTAGGCAACGTAAAGAAAATAAAAAAAAGCAAGAAAAAAAACCCACACCTGATTCTTGTCTTCAATTAAGTTATAATACGTTTAAGTCCTCAAATTTAACCCTTTTCTGAGAATTGCCACACAAAGATGCCCACCTCAGGCACTTACAAAGCTGTGCACTTAGCAAACCAACCCCAGCACCTCCTAACTTCCCGTTCCTCCTCCTCCTTTCTCCAAAGCACTTATCACTGTCTGACATGCCCTACTCATCTGCTTCTGCTCCATTGCCTCAGCCTAGATTGTAAGTCCCCAATCAGTTTTGTTCACTGCTGCGTAACCAGTGCCTGAAATAGTGCTTGGCACTTAATAGGCATTCAGTAAATCCGAGAAGGCCATTCTTACTTTGGGTTCCTAGACTTGTGATCTGCATTTCCTCTCTAGGTGTAAGTGCATTTTTTCCATCAAGCTTTCTCTCATGCACACAGTAGCCTAGGTTTCAATGTAATTCTACTTCTTGGGTGTGAGAGAGGATAATGTCTCCCGAGCTTCAGCAAGATGGGCATAAAGGAACAACCTTATCTGGGTCGTTGTGAGAAATGAATGAGGGAATTCATAGGAAGGACTGAGCACAATGTCTGACACAGGATAAGTGTTCAATAAAGTTTAGCTGTTATCGTTCCTACCATTACAGCTACTAAATTATTCTTTTCTGTTACAGCTCACCAATTCTTAAAAGCACCTCATGATTAATGAAACAAAGGACTTCTAGATTCAGCGCTAAGTTTGTATGTGGTTGAATCTCCTGGGGGGAAAAAAAAACTTGCTTCCTGTGTGGGTTGCTTTCAAGAAGCATTCATCTTCGTCTTGTGCTCCCACAGGACCTTAGGTA
Organism: Murina feae; assembly: GCA_004026665.1. Lineage (NCBI taxonomy): Eukaryota > Metazoa > Chordata > Mammalia > Chiroptera > Vespertilionidae > Murina > Murina feae. The sequence continues at coordinate 11,717 of PVJC01041815.1, forward strand.
CCTGTTTATAGGAATCACCGCACTGTACTGCAATTATCAGACGCTGTTCATTCAGTCTTCTCTGCTACATCGTGTGCTCTTTCAGGGTGTGAAATTTTTGTATTCTATCACAAAGCGGGCATTCTATAGATGTTTGTTTGCCCAACAGATGAGTTACTGTACAGAAATGAGACGGATTCCATTTGTAGTCACATCACACATGCACTTTCATTACAAAATTACATTTCTCAATAGATGGTGTAGATCCAGACAGCAGGAGAGGGGTCTAGTGTCAAATAGTGATGCGGAGAGCAGAGTGGAGTGTGCATGAGAATGAAAGTAATGGAATGGAATTCAGTGATGTGCTGTGAATAAAAAGTGCTTAGAAGACCGACACAAAACCCATTCTTATTTTCTCATAAGTGGTTCCTCTATTTCAATAGTAATGACCTAATTTATATCCATCTTACTTTATGGACGTGTGACTACCCAGGGAAAAATTCAAGTAAAAACATATACTTGATAAAGTTGAAAAGCACAGTTATTAGAAATTAGGATCAAGGAATATGAAAAAGGCACACACCTATTTGACTATATGTAAGAATCAAAAAAATACTTACGAGGTTAATACCACAGCAAACAAATTTTCAAGGAAACCAATCTTAAAAATCTTCCAAATGCAAATTATTTAGAAATGCTAACACCTGTATTTTGATGATAAAAATTTATAATGCTTTATGCAGGGTAGAAAATAGAAATCGGAACCTCTGGGAAAAGAAAGAAGGTTGAGAATGGCAAATTTTATTGTTGAATTAGCCGTTTAGTTGGTATTCAGAAAAAAGGATCAGAGAGAGAAAAGTCAGCATCAAGCGGCATCTAGTCTACAACCATCTCACGCTGTGAGTCTGTCCCTGTAAGTAAGGCTTCTCATCAGGAAAGTACTTACATTGGGCCTCAACCTGGCTGCCAGATCATAATACTTCTCGGCTGCTTCATTGAGGCTGGCCTGTCTGTTAAAGAAAAAAAAAAATCAAACTACATAATTTATTTTAAAATTGCAGATAAGTGAACAGAATCATCATGCAGCAAAGTACTATTAACATTTAAAAAATTACAATCATACCAATCAAATAAGTTGCCTAAGTAGAAAAATGCCATTAAAAAAATGAATGCGCCCTGACCAGTTTGGCTCAGTGAATAGAGCATCGGCCTGCGGTCCCAGGTTCGATTCCGGTCAAGGGCATGTACCTTGGTTGCGGGCACATCCTCAGTGGGAGGTGCGCAGGAGGCAGCTGATCAATGTTTCTCTCTCATCCATGTTTGTAACTCTCTATCCCTCTTCCTTCCTCTCTGCAAAAAATCAATAATATATATTTTTTTTAAAAAAAGAATTCTTTAAAAAAAAATGAATTCATGGCCCCACCCCCCTGGTTTGGCTCGGTGGATAGAATGTTGGCCCATAGACTGAATGGTCGTGGGTTCAATTCCAGTCAAGGGCATGCACCTCAATTGCAAGCTCAATCCCTGGCCCTGATCGGGGTGAGTGCAAGAGGCAACCAATCAATGTGTCTCTCTCACATTGATGTTTCTCTCTCTTTCTCTGTCTCTCCCTCTCCCGTTCACTGTCTCGGGTGAGGATTAACAACAACAAAAAATAAATGCATGAAATGCACTTGTCATTGTCTTTAAGGCATTATAAATAGTATGTCAACACAATCTTATTACTTTACATTTGTATATTAAGAATTAGAAATGTTATTTTTGTTTCCTAAGCTAGTCCAAATAATATGTTACAGAGGTGGGACTCTCTAGCTTCAACATGATGCCCCAGAAAAAAATACCATTTTTTAAAAATAAATTGTCAAAGTTAAATCATTGAGCTGCTTGTTTTATAAAAATAGTGAATATTTGCAAGTGGTTTTTAAAATCCTGTATCGATCTAGAAAGCCACTTTCTTTCCAATTTAGGAGGAAAACCATCCACTGTATGTAGCTTACAGAAAAAAAAATAAATCCAGCTTCTCTCTCTGTGTGTGTGGTCTTAGGCCACCAGGCTGGGCACATGACCCAGCCTCAGCTCGCTGGACGCTCTTGTTTGGAAGGCTTTCATTTCTGAAAGATGAAGGATGGCTGGAGTTCACTGACAAGGGTGGAAGCGATGGGGCTGTGAACTCGCTAGACTCTTTCGGTAAATAACTGCCTTTGGATATCCTGAATCTTGATCTCTGGGCTTCCTTGTCTCCTCATACTATGTTTTTCAGCCCATGTTGAATTCAGTAGTTCCCACAGCCGTCAGATTGCTAGAGTCAGTTTCTCTTTATTACTAACAAATAGCAGGAGTGGCACAGTTTGTTGACTTCTACAAATAAGACACACACTGAATTTTATACAGGTTTTACGCATTGTCTACTCTTACAACTCATAACAAAGCCCTACATTCAGCCATGTGGTTAGCAGAATAAATAAAATGCTGGCATCCTGAGGAAGCCCAGCCAATTAGCCATCAAAACAGTATGTTTTTGATCATGTCATGTTACTTCGGAAAACCTTCAAAGATAACAGATCGTAAGAGCTAGAAGCTCTTGCAGGCTGTGTTGTAATCTGGTGACCATATTTGAGGGCCGCAAAAGAAGTGCTATAGAAAAATCTCAATTCAACTTCGGATGATCAACTCCAGCTACAATGTGAACACCGTAGTATAAATGGATTCTGGTCCTACAGTTACGAGTAAATGCAGTAGTGTTCTCTTGAAATTGTGATGTTAAGAAGCACTTGAGATAAGAAGATGGCAGAGTCAGGAGTAAAGAGGAGAAGCAAAAATTAACGTTCTCAATTACAAAACCACATTCAAGTTTTAAAAGAGAAGGCTAACTAGTCATACCTGTAAAATTGAATTTGCACTTTGGTCAAGCCAAATAAAAACTATAAAGACATACCCCATGCAACCATATAAATTATAGAAATAACTGAGATAACATGTCTCTGGAGAGAAAGACATACTTTTCTAATTTTTAAAGGAGAAATAATTAGAAACACTGCCATTTTTAATGGGGTTATAGAGAAAGTAAAAACCCTTGACCTAAGGCTCTACTGGACTCATGACATGTTACAACGTGCTGTTGCAATTTATAGTCTCATAAACGTTGAAGTTCAATTTCAGTATGTCAAGAAAAGTACTTTATTCTTGTATGAAAGACTAAAATTTCCCTCACTAGGGTATTTAATGAAGGGTCCCTCCACCAACTTATAGAATCACTTTGGTTCAGATTCATTTGAAAATTCAAACCAGAATTCATTAGGTCATGCCCTGGAAAGGTTTTCTCCAGGGGAAAATAAAAGGCATGGAGGTAGGAAATTAGAGTAACTTAATACTACAAAGAAGTAATTTACTTTGAAGAAAAATCAACCCGTATATGTTTAACATAGAAGGCATAGCTACCAATTATATTCATTTATGAACATTCAAATTCATGAGGTAGATAAGGATC
>PVJC01041816.1:0-15166 GCA_004026665.1 Murina feae
TCCGCGTGGACGGCCAGGGAACCCTCATCATTCAGGGACTGGCCCCAGAGGATGCCGGGAATTACAGCTGCCGGGCTGCTAACGAGGTTGGCACAGACGAGGAAACGGTCACCCTCTACCACACAGGTACTTGGGCCACGGGCATCTGGGGAGAGGGACCTCCCTCCCTTCCCCTCCCTCCCTCCCTCCCTCTCTCCACAAATACTTATTGAGTAGCTGCTACGTGGCAGGCAGTGAGGACACAGCTGTGACACAGGTCCCTGTCTAGTGGGGAGGCACGAAACAGATAAGGGTGGTGAGGATGCGTAGAGCAGGGTGGGGTGAGTGATGGGTGACATGCAGTGGGGGAGGACGCCTGTCACACACAGGACCCGCTGAGGCCTCCATGAGAGATGGGAATGGGACAGGATTGCAGGCAGAGGGACCGCAGGGGTAATGAGTCCTGGTGTGCTCAAGGGGCTGCCAGGAGGCAGGTGTGGGGGGTGGGGAGCGGGGCCGGGGAGCGGCTGGCACCCCCTGGAGGGCATATGTAGGGCTGGGCAGGTTCAGTGAGGAGCCCTAGGGATTGGTCCAGGAGTGACAGCTTTAACCTCAGGTCCTGGTGGGAAGCTTGCACAAAATGAGCTGTGGCTAACTTTTCCAGGGGTGACCGTCCCCGAGGTGGCGGGGGAGGAGGCAGAGTGCTCCGCTTCCCCTCCACCCCCTCCCCTCCCCCAGCTGTGGAAGCCACATTGTCTGTCTAGGGAGTCTGATACCAAATTTCCCATCTGCCCCCACGCAGACCCACCCTCGGTCTCCGCCGTCCACGCGGTGGTGCTCGCCGCCGTGGGACAGGAGGCCGTGCTGGCCTGCGAGGCGTCCGGGGTGCCGCCGCCCCGGCTCATCTGGTATCGAGGTACGCGGGGTGGGGAGAGGGCCCTGGGAACTGTCCTGCCGGGGGCCCGAGTTCCGGGACAGTCACTGGGGTGGGGGCGCGCCGAATGGGGCGTCTGGGGAGAAATGGCTCATTCAGCCGCCCTCGTGCCCCCACCCACAGTCCACGCAGCTGATGCAGCCGGGGGTGAGGAGCAGGTTTGGTTCTGGCTGCCTGGGCGCCCGTGGGCGAGGGACTTGGCGTCTCTGAGCTGGCTCCCTGTCTGGGAAACGGGGAAACCCCAGATGGTTGAGAGGATGAGATGAGTCCACGCGAGTGTCTAGAACGAGCCCGGCCCACGGGCTGCGCTCCGTGCTCCCGGAGATGGCGGGGATTGCCGGGGGGACGGAGGAGTAGCCACGGGCTGTTCCGAGGCTCTTGGGGTGCACGGTGTGGGGTGTGTCCTCGCTGCTGGATGCCCAGCTGGGAACTGGATTGGCAGGAGCTGCTCTGCGCACCCACCAGCGGGCTGGGTGCTGGGCTGCTGCCTCACACGCTGGGCTCCTCCTCCAGTGTCAGTCGGCGCCCCGTGGCGCCCCCACCGGGACACACTCCATGCTCCGCAGCCCCTGTCTGCACCTGGGCTCCGAGGAAGGCAAGGACTCACTCAGATACCAGCGGGCAGACCGGACGCGTGAGCGTAGAGTCGGAGCATCCTGTCCCAGGGCACCAGCCGGTGGGGGCGGAGGCCTCTGGACCCCTTATTCAGGGCCCTCCCAGCCCCGCCCTGGAGGCTCTTGGAAAGGGGCTCTCTCAGTGGGTGTTGTGTACCCTTAAAAAGGAAAGAAGTTCAAGTGTGTAACGATGTGAGTATACTTAACCCCGCAGAGCTGTACGCACAACAATGGTGAAGATGGTGAATTTTATGTTCTGTGTTGTTGTTGTTGTTTTTACCACAGCTTTTTTAACTTGTAAAAAAGAATCAGAAAAAGACAAAAACAAAGAAAAATAAAAGAGAAAAATACGAGTGACATTTTGATACCACATGGAAGGTCATGCTAAGTGAAACAGGCCAGAAATGAAGACACAGGTTACCTGCCTCCACTCCCATGAGGCCCCTAGAACATGCTCATCCACAGAGACAGAGAGTAGAATGGTTTCTTGGTGGCGGGGGTGGGGGTGGGGGCCGAGGCGGGGAGTTCGTGTCTAATGGGCAGTTTCTGTTGGGGAAGATGACGGATTTTTGTGGGTGGACGTGGCGATGGGTGCACAACACTGGACGCAGTTCCTGCCACGGATTGGACAATGAACATGCTTACGATGTGAGATGTATGTGTTCCCACAAGTGAAAAAACGACATTACACGTTAAAAGGGGGTTCAGAGTCAGGGAGTCTGTCAGCCAGCAGCCCGGAGGAGAAATAACGGGGCCTCAGGGTGGATGTCTGGGGGTGGCCTCAGAGAGGTGGGCATGGGGGTGTGTGGTCATCTCGGGGTGACCAGGTCCCTCCCGGAGCTGATCCAAGCCTCAGTCTGAACCTGGGACCAAGGGCGGGGACCCGGTAGGGAGGCGCAGGCAAGGGGTTTTTGGGTGAAGAGCCTGTTACATCAAGAGAGACAGCCTGGGCCTCACTCCTGCTCCACAGAGGAGCTCGGGGGACTGGCTGAGTGGTGCTGACTTTAAAAGATTTCATTGCGCCCTAGCTGGTGTGGCTCACTGGGTAGAGCGTCGGCCTGTGGACTCAAGGGTCCTGGGTTCGATTCGGGTCAAGGGCATGTACCTTGGTTGCTGGCACATCCCCAGTGGGGAGTGTGCAGGAGGCGGCCGATCGATGTTTCTCTCTCATCGATGTTTCTGACTCTCTATCCCTCTCCCTTCCTCTCGGTAAAAAATCAGTAACATATATTTAAAAACATAAAAATAAATAAAAGGTTTCATTGTGGTCAAAGTCACAGGAAAAATGTACCATCTTCACCATGTTTAGGTGCCCAGTTCAGTGGCATCAGGGACCCCCCCACCGTCGTACAACCGTCACCACCATTGTCTCCAGAACTCTTTTCGTCTGGCAAAACCCAGACTCTGTCCCCAGACTTTCCGGGAACCTCCCCCCACTGCCCCAGGCTCGGGTCAGGAGAGGTTGTGTGCCAGCCCCCAGGGCGGCCGCGGGGCGTGTCTGATGCTTTCTCCTGTTCGGTGCAGAGGGTCTGGAGATGATCCTGGGCCCCGAGGACGCCAGCCCTGGGGCGCTGCGGATCCCAGTGGCTCAGGAGAGGGATGCTGGCGTCTACACCTGCCGAGCTGCCAACGAGCTGGGCGCCGCCTCTGCGGAAATCCGGCTGGAGGTTGGACGTGAGTGTTCACCATCCCCGCCTGCCCATCCCTCGACCCCGCTGCCGAGCTGGGAGGAGAGAGCGCCTCTGGGTGGCTGGCCGGTGCGGAGTCCGCGTCATGTGGGTCCGAGCACTCGGGGACAAGGGCGGTCTGAGGGCGATGGTGTCTGCATTACCTCTGTTTTCCTTTTATTTTTAAAATTGATTTTAGAGAGGAAGGGAGAGGGAGAGGTAGAAACATCAGTGATGAGAGAGAATCATGGATTGGCTGCCTCCTGCACGCCCCCTACTGGGCATGTACCCTTGACCGGGATGGAACCTGGGATCTTTTAGGCCCCAGGCCGGCGCTCTATCCACTGAGCCAAACCAGCTAGGGCTCTTTTTTTTTTTTCCTTTTTAATTTATTGGGGTGACACTGGTGGACAAGGTTCTACAGGTTTTAGGTGCACAATTCCAGAACACGCCGTCTGTGCACGGTACTGTGTTCACTACCCCAAGTCAGGTCCCCATCCATCACAATGTATCCCCCTGTGCCCACCCCCCACCCCTCTCCCTGCTGTATTACCTCTCACTCGATCACAGTTGCCCCAAGACTTGGTGTATTAAAATAATAAACATGTTTCCCTCTCAGTTCTGGAGGGCTAGGTTTTTAGAGGGCTTCGCTGGGGGGTTCTGGCTCAGTGGAGGCCTGGCTGGGGCGGCGCATTCCCACTGAGCTCACTGATGTGGCTGCTGGGGGGGGAGGGAGAGAGAGAGAGAGAGAGAGAGAGAGAGAGAGAGAGAGAGGGAGGGAGGGAGAGGGAGAGGGAGGGAATATCCTTAGAATCAGCTACCGCCTTGGAAGTGACGTGCCATCACTGTGCCAGCTGTACTCTGTGGCTCACACGGACCAGCCTCGGACCACAGAGGGTGGGGGGCTCCCCAGGATGTGAACACCTGGAGGCAGGCGTCATGGAGCCATCCTAGAGGCCGCCTACCACGGAAGCGAGGAGGCGAGCTTAAGTGTCGTCATCCTGAGACCTGAGCTCCAGGCTCGTCTCCCCCCCTTACCATCTATGTGTTTGGCCATGGAGCCTCGGTTTCCCCCAGCTGACCATACCACTTCCTTTTTTAAAAAATATGTTTTTATTGATTGTAGAGTGAGACAGAGGGAGAGGGAGAGAGAGAGAAATATTGACGAGAGAAGCATCAACATCGATCGGCTGCCTCTTGCACACCCCTCCTGGGGAGTGAGTCCACAACTCCAGCATGTGCCCTGATCGGGAATGGAACTGGCGACCTCTGGGTGCATAGTCAATGCTCAACCACTGAGCCACACTGGCCGGGCCAAACTACTTCCTTTATTGGGTGGCTTTGAGGGCTCAGTGACCTCAGGCACATAATGCTTTGCACATGGTGGGCCCATCGTAGCTGCTTAATAAACGAGGGACGAGGATCCCCTTCTCACAGGGCTGTCTGTTCTCTACTGTGGCTGTACATGGCCTTGGCTGTGCGGGCCGTGGTGTCTGAGTATTTTCAGCAGAGCCTTATTTCTGTGGGGCCCAGGCTGACATGCTGCAGGGTCCTGTCGTTGCCTGCCAGCCATTGGCCTTGGGGCCACCGCCTCACCTCCCCACGTCAGAGAGCAGACAGCTGGCATCCTAAAGGCAGGCTTCTGGGGCTCTGTGCCACTGTGGCCTCTGGCTTTGAGGAGTGGTGGACAGTGGCCCAGCACCTGTGTGCCGGGCGCTTTGGCCTGGCAGGAGTGGTAGGAACTGCAGTGTCCTGCCCATGTGGGTGGCAGCTGTGGTCCAGCCTTCCTGGCCGGGCTGGCGGAGCCTTCCCCCGCCAAGAACAGGCGGGCGCCGTGCCCACATCCTGCCGAGGAACTGGGAGCTGCCCTCCTGGTGGCGTCCGGGCGCTGAGGAGGGCGACCTCCTGCTGTGGGCAGCGTGGGCCTGGGTCTGTGGACCAGCTGCAGGGGTTGGCATCGGCTGGACCTGGCCTTCAGCAGTCAAGTCCTGCTGCTTATTTGGCCAAATTATTTGCCTCGCGGAGCCTCGCTTTCCTCATCTGTGAAATGGGGACGATAGTAATAGACCTTGCTCACGGGGTCCTTGGGGGATTTAAGGAGATGACGGGTTTTGTTCAGGGCTTGCATGGGTGATATCAGTACACTTGCTGTGGGCCAGGTGGGCTGACGACGCCCCCTTGAGGCAGAGTGAGGTACACTGATTTGTGCCGTGGCTGGTGATTGACTCCATGGCAGGCGCCCCTCCCCAGGTTCAGTGCCTTTTCTGTGGCTTTGAAGACCCGCCCTGATTGCTCTTTAAATGGATGAGCACCCACCCTCTCTCTGTCCTCTCATCTCAGTCCCTGCTTCTTAGTCCCAGCCTCCTGTGGGCCCACCTTGCCCATCGGTATCGTCTTCTGGCCTGAGACCTCTCTCCCTTCCTGGTCAAACTGAGTCAAGGCTGACTATGTGCTCTTTCCCACCGACCCCACCCCAGGGCTCCAGGCCATGGAATCGGGGGTTGGCCGAGGAGACTGGGGGTGGCTACCGGGTCTCAAATGATGAGAAAGCCCCAGAACCTTAAGGTATTCAAGCCAGCCCTCACCGGTTTGGCTCAGTGGATAGAGCGTCGGCCTGCGGACTCAAGGTCCCAGGTTCGATTCCGGTCAAGGGCATGAACCTTGGTTGCAGCGGGCACATCCCCAGTGGGGAGTGTGCAGGAGGCAGCTGATCGATGTTTCTAACTCTCTATCTGTTTCCCTTCCTCTCTGTAAAAAAATCAATAAAATATGTATTTTAAAAAGAGATATTCCAGCCAGGGTAAACATAGACATACCGCTTTACAGTGGGGAAACCGAGGCCCAGAGAGGTGAAGGGGTCACCCGGGATGCCTAGTGGGGCCTGCCCAGGCTGTGGGCCTGCAGGCCAGTGTCCCTGAACTGGGGACAGAGCGGGAGGAAGGGAAGCTAGCACCTCACATGGTTGCCCCTTGGCAGCTGTTGGAAGCCATGGGTGGGGTCTTCCCCTGGGAAGTTCCTGGAGCGGGGAGCGGCCCCAGCAGCTGGGCCCAGTCAGCAGCTCCCTCAGCTCCTCTGAAGATGAGAGGGTGGGGACGGGGACGGCAGGGGGAGCCCTGGGAGCTGTGAGGTGGGGGCTCGGGGCCTGAAAGCTGAGGTGGCTGAGCCTCACGTACGGGGCCCTGGGAAGAATGCTGGGCGGCAGCCTGGCCCTCAACCCGCCTTGTGCTGCGGGACTCAGGACCACCTGCCCCCTCCTCTGGCGAACTAGGGGACCTGAGGACCTTCAGCCCTGGCGTCCGAGGGTTCTGGGGTCCCACCTTTTGGAGGCTCCAGGTGAGAGTGGGGGACAGCTACAGAGGAGGGGGAGTCACAGTGTTCCGGGCAGGCTCTGAGTCTGGGATTGGCGGCTCTGGGATTCACCCTGAAGGGGATGCAGGGGCTGGGGTGCAGCTCTGGCTGGGGCCTCGGCCGAGTTGTCCCCGAGGGCATCAGGGGTGCAGGGGTGCGGTGTCTGAGAGCCTGGGCCTTCGCAGCGGCCAGGCCTGGGCTCTGCCCTTGGACAGGTTCTTTCCTCTCCCTCAGCTTCCTCATCTGTAAAATGGGCGTTGCAATGATACCACTTCCTAAGCCTGTTGAGACCATGAATGAAATCACATTCCTGGAAGCACCGTCCACATGCCTGTCACTTAGTAGGCATTTGACATGCTGCCCTGGATACGTATTCTTTGCTTATCACGATAAGGGGCTGCCCGTCTCGCGGAGGGTCAGGGTTTGGAGGAGAAGGAGGAAGAGAGTGCGCCTCACAGTAGCTCAGATTCGGGAGGCAAAGCCAGGCTGTTTGGGGTCTAAGGAGGGAGCGAGAGAGAGTAGCTGGGAGGCCTGCCTGGAGGAGGGAGGTTGGAGCTGAGCCCTGCAGGTGACCGAGTGGAGTGGAGAAGGCAGGCTTTGGGGGATTGGGGGGGATGGCAAAGCCGTACCCCCAGGCCTCTGCAGGCCCAGGGACCCGTCTGCGATGAGCCTGGGGCAGAGGCTCTCTGGGATCTGAGTCTGCCAGGCCGCGATGAGAAAGAGGCGCAGGTGGCGTCTGAGGTGGAGTCCAAGGCTGCCTTCCTCCTTGTAATTTTCCAAGCTGTGTGTTTACATCTCCCTGGAACTTCCCTAATCCCTGAGGCCCGGGGGGAGTTTGACATCATGTTTTGGACGGACAGGGGGATTTCTGGAAAGAGATGGAAGGAACAGAGAGGTGGGGTGTTTTCCGTGGTGCTGGATGTGAAATGTAGCAGAAGGCTGGGGGCCTTCTGGCCGTGGGTCTGGGGCCAGGACCCGAGGCCAGTGCCCAGCGGCTGCAGGGGCCAGGGCTGGGGCCTGGTTGGAGCTGGACCTGCTTCTGGCCTGCTGTAGGGCCAAAAGGATTGTGAGAGTCCGTTTTGGGAAATAACTCATCTTTCCTCCCCGACTGTAAAAACAAGACAATGCTTAGAGAAACCGCTGGGAAGAAACGCTACCATCTATTAGCCGTGGTGACCTTGGGGAGGGGCACGGGATCTGGGGATGCCAGGGCAGAAATTAGGGGAAAATCCTTGTGTGTGTTTCCTTTTTTTATGCCTCAGGTGAGCAGGGACGCCTGTGCAGAAATGTTGTCCTGGTGTAATTTTTTTAAAAATTTATTTTTATGCCCCGTCGGCATGGCTAAGTGGTCGAGTGTCAACCTATGAACCAGGAGGTCACAGTTCGATTCCCAGTCAGGGCACATGCCCGGGTTGCCGACTCGATCTCCAGTGTGGGGTGTGCAGGAGGCATCCGCTCCATGATTCTCTCTCATCATTGGTGTTTCTCTCTCTCTCTCCCTCTCCCTTCCTCTCTGAGATCAATAGAAATATATTTTTTTAAAATAACAAAAATAAAAAACTTATCTTTATTGTTGAAAGTATTACAGATGTCGCACCCTCCCCCCACTGGTGTAATTACTACAGCCATGTTCTCTCCCAGCGCCCCGTGTGGCCCATAGCGTGTAATAAGGTCACGTTATCCCTACACAGCACGTCTTGGGTCTGTAGTAGTGTTTTATATGCTCATTACAAAAAACCCCGCAAGCAGAAAGCTGTAGAGAGGAGATGAAGGATGGCTGCTGATCCCTAGCGAAGCAGGCCCTTTGGGGTGGTGTTCGCAGAAGGGGCTGTGGGGATGGTCACAAGCCCAGGACACCTGCTAAAGGAAGCTCCCTGTCCCAGGAGGAGGGCTCAGGGTCTTAGAGGCTCCTGTGGCCAGGCTGTCACCGAGGTGGGCTTCCCGGAGGCGTCTCTGCCAGGAGCAGGCGCGTGGCCGGTAGCCAGCCCCGCACAGGCCTCTGAGGCGTGTCAGCAGCTTCACACCCCTGAGAGCGCTCCAGGGTGGGCCCCACCAAGCTCAGGGTGGCCTCATCAGCCCCCAGGTTCATGGCCAGGCTGGAGGAGGGGGAGCAGTCCCCTGGGGGCTGAGTGGGTGCAGCCACCGTGACCGGTCACCTCCCTGCAGATGCGCCCCAGCTGATGGAGCTGCCCCGGGATATCACTGTGGAGCTGGGCAGAAGCGCCCTCCTGGCCTGTCGGGCCACAGGCCGCCCGCCCCCTACCGTCACCTGGCGCCGTGGGGACAGCCAGCCGCTGGAGCTGGGCCGGGGCAGCAGGACCAGGCAGCCCGAATCAGGAGTGCTGTTTTTTGAAAGTAAGAGCTTGGAGCTGGGGAAGGTGGGCAGGGCGACGGGATGGCCCCAGCCTGGGTGGCTGGGAGCAGGACCCTGAGCCCAGCCCTGACCGTGGGTGGTATTTGGGGTCATGTTTAACTGGGCAACTCTGGCCAAGTCATTTCACTACCCTGAACTGGTCGTAGTAACAACGGTGACCGTGTTACCACCTGGGTTTAATATTATGGTGTTAGCCATCACCGTCACTAGCATCATCATCGCCATCATCATCACCATCACCACCATCATCACCATCACCACCCCTGCTAAAGCTACACTTTGCTATGCATGTGGCTGGATGCTGGACGCAGCGTCCACGTCATCTTACTGACCCTTTCCCACGCACACTGCAAGGCATGGGTATTGATGAATTAGCCCCATTCTACAGATGAGCAGGTTGAGGCCTTCTCACCCTTCCACACCCAGCCATATCCCCCATCCCTCTCCTCTCTGCCATCCTCTCCCTCCCACTTGACCCTGCAGGGCCAGGCTGGGCCATGGGCACCCTCTGTGCTGGGGAGCTGAGCCTGTGAAGGCTGGAGTCGTGCCATGGCCCCCAACAGGCAGGCCCACCTCTGTCCTGCCCCTCAGGTGTGGTCCCTGAAGACCAGGCCCCATATGTCTGCGAAGCACAGAATGTTTTCGGGAAAGTTCAGGCGGAGACCCGGCTCCTGGTGACTGGACACGGTTCGCTGGTGGATGTGGGCAGGTGGGGGAGGAGGGAGGTGGGACACCCCAGGGCGGCCCCCCATGACCACCCATCCTTTGGGACAGACGTGTCCATGGCCAGGTATCCGAGGAGAGCCAGCTTCCTGGGCAGGTTCCCGGGGGCGGGGAGGGTGGAGCTCCGTCCCCACAGATGCCCATGGAGATCCAGCATGACCAGCACCCTGTCCTTCCCCACAGCCCCCCCACAGATCGCCAGCAGCGCCCCCACCGTGCGGGTGCTGGAGAGGCAGCCCGTGTCGCTGCCCTGCGTCATCCTGGCCGGGAGGCCCTTCCCGGAGAGGCGCTGGCTCAAGGCCGGCCAGCCAGTGAGTGCTGGGCCCTCCGGGGGCCGGGCAGTGGGGGACGGAGGACCTGTCACCGTCGCACTTCAGCCTCTGCTCTGCTGCTCCCTCTCTTCCCTGCCTCTTTCCAGAACCTTCTCTGATAATGTGCTGCGAGCATTGTCACCCTCTGAAGCAGGGTGGGGCGCCTCTTCTCTGCCAGGGACCATTTGGATGTTTATGTAACATCGTTCGCGGGTCATAAAACAGCATCCGCTGAAAGCCAGCCTGCTCTGTTTGCTCAGGCATTTAACTAACTCGCCCCTTGTGCCCTGGCAGGGCCGGACCAAAGGATTTCGTGGGCCTTGCGCGGGCCGTGGGCCGGACGTTCCCCACCCCTGCTCTAAAGTCCTGCCGAGGCTCGGTGTGGCCACGGGCCCCCTGGGAGCTCAGCAGGGGGATCTGGCCTCCGTTAGTGCTGAAGTCTGGGGAGCAGGAATGTCCGGGGCACAGACTCCACATGCTGGCCAGCCCTGTTCTGGCTCCGGGCAGAGAAGGAACCTGGGTGGTTGAATATCCGTCTGACCGCCTAGCTCGGTGCTGGGCGCATGGTGGCTGCTTTACTCGGTCTTCTCTTCCCGTCTCTTTTGCACGCCTTTGCCTCCCTTCCCCTCTATCCTGCTGCACCCAGGGGGGTCCTTGTGCCCTTGAGACTTGAAAGAGGTGCCCTCACCCCCGTTGAACTTCAGAGCCCTAGAGATGCTGCAGCGATTGTGGGCCTGTTTTTCTGTTCCCGCAGCCCCGGTCCTGGCACCGCTGTCTGGGCCCTGGTGCAGAGCAGACAGGGTGCTTCTCCAGACAGGGTGCTTCTCCAGACAGGGGGGACCTCCCGGGGAGACCCCCATCGACCCAGCTTGGGTCAGGTGTCTCGCCCCTTCCAGCTGGCCATGGGAGAGTAGAGTGAGGGGTGTGCTAGGCGTGAGGCCCACCTACCCCTGAATGAGTCTTTGGAAAGGCAGGGGGGTTGAGCAGTCATAGCATCACCCCCCCTTCCGCGCCAGCTCCCTCACCTTCTCTCGGCCCAGCCTGCGCCCTACGGGCCTGGCGGGCAGTGTGGCTTCGAAGAGCTCTCTCTCAGCTGGCCCTGAAGGGGCCTGTGCTCTGAGCTGGTGCTTCCCCGCCCTCACAGCTCCCAGCCGGCAGCCGGCATTCTGTCCGAGCTGATGGCAGCCTCCACCTGGACCGGGCGCTGCAGGAGGACGCGGGGAAGTACAGCTGTGTGGTCAGCAACACGGCTGGCACCCAGCAGAGGCATGTGCAGCTGGTCGTCCAGGGTGAGTCCTGGGGCCCGAGGTTGTGGGGTGGGGCCGGGGACTGGCTGGGATGGGGGAAGGTGCGTGGGGGGAACTCGATCTTAAATACCTTTGTTTAAGAAAAAAATTGTACAAGTAGTACATCGTCACTGTAGGAAATTTAGACACCAGACAGGAAAATAAAAAATACTCCTATAATATGCACAGAATAACTACATTTTAGCCTATGTCTTTCATACTGTATACACATGTGAGCTTACACACGCACCGATATATACGTAATAAATTGTATATAAGTTATATACTTTTAAGAAGTAGTTTTACTAATTTTTAGAGAAAGAAAGGGAGAGGGAGAGAGAGAAAAACATGGATGTGAGAGTGAAACATCGATCGGCTGCCTCCTGCACGCCCCCTATTGGGGATTGAGCCCACAACCCCAGGCATGCGCCCCGGTCAGGAATGAAACGGGCAATTTTTTGGTACCTGGGACGACACCCAACCGGCCCAGCCACACAAGCCAGGGCTAATCACATATTCTTTACATAAAGTATACATGCGTCTCTATTTCCTCCCACCTGTGTGTGAATTCCTTATAAACACATACACACACATATTTTTAAAAAATATATTTTATAGATTTTTTACAGAGAGGAAGGGAAAGGGATAGAGAGTGAGAAACATCGATGAGAGAGAAGCATCGATCAGCTGCCTCCTGCACACCTCCTACTGGGGATGTGCCCGCAACCAAGGTACATGCCCTTGACCGGAATCAAACCTGGGACCCTTCAGTCCACAGGCCGACACTCTATCCGCTGAGCCAAACGAGCTAGGGCCACATACATATTTTTAAGCCACGCTAGGGCCTCGTCATGACACCGCTGCTCTGAGCCTGAGTGTTTCCCATAGATTTTAGGATGTTTCCTGTCAGTAAGTTCCAGAGCATCGGCCTAAGGCTGCGTGTCTGGTGTGGATGAGCTGTGAGCCTCCAGCCTGTCCCCTCGTGCGAACACCCCGGGGTGACTGTCCCGTGCCCCCACCTGTGCCCGCAGGCCGATCGTCCTGAGGATAAACCCCTTAATAGGGAGTTGAGCGCCGAGTCACGGAGGTGCCCATGTTCAGGGCTTTTCGTGTGTTTTTCCCAGTTCCTCTCCCACGCACAGCGCCCGAGTCCCTGTTTCCCTTCGCCCTCCCACCCAGGTACCCCGTTCTCTTTTGTGCAAGACGAGAAGTTTGAAGGAAGCCTGATTACGTTTTGTCATTTACCATGTCTGTTTGTACCCTCCTTTAAAAAAACCTTGTGTCATAAAATCCCCACGGGGTGAGCGGGAAGAATCGGATTCTCCGTTCTTTGGGGGAAAACCAACATCGGGCGGAGGCTGCGTCTAGATCCCAAGTGTCTTGTGTCCCCGTAATTCCCACAGGGATCGGAGGTGGGGCGCAGGTCCCGTGGAGACCTCTGTGGGGTTCGTTTCCATCTCTGCTCCAAGGGGGGGCTTCCTGGGGTTAAGGAGGCCGAGGCTCAGAGGGGAGGAGCTCCTCCCGGTCACAGGGCCAGCGGGCGAGGCTGCCTTCGCAGAGCGAGTCCCGGGGGCCGGGTGGGTGTGCAAACACACTCTGGTCTGCCCCCCACCCCCCCCCCCTTAGGGACCCTGCTCCTCTGCTTGCGGATCAGGATGGTGCCCAGGATGGCGGGGGCACTTGTTCCAAGCCCACTTGTCCTGTGAATTCTATTTTTTGCCACTTCTCGTCTGTCCACCCTCAGAGAGTGGGCAGTGAACTGGGGTTAATTCAGTTGTTTTTGCTGACCAGGGCGTATGGGTGCCACGAAATTAAATGGTTTGTCCCAAGTCCCAGAGCACAGAAACGGCACGGCTGGTTCCCAGGCACGGGCTGCCCTCTGCCCGGAGCCTGACCGCGTAGCAGCGGTGGCTGTGGGGCCGCACTTTGTGTTCTACTGCTGACACGGTTGTTTTTAAATTGTGTTAAAATCTACATTACAGAGCTTAACACTTAAAAGATATTTTTATTCAGAGAGGAAGGGAGATGGAGAGAGACAAAACATCCTTGGTGAGAGAGAACCATTGACCGGCCGCCTTCCGCACGCCCCCTTACTGGGGATGGAGCCCGCCACCCGGCATGTACCCTGACTGGGAATCGAACCGTGACCTCTTGGTTCCTGGGTTGACGCTCACCCACTGAGCCACACCGGCCGGGCCCCATTTTAGCCATTTTTAAGGGCACCATCTAGTGGCACGAAGTAGGTTTACCTTGTAGCACAACGTCACCACCATCATCTCCAGAACTTTCTCATCTTCCCAGACGGAAACTCTGTCCCCATAAAACACTGACTCCCGTCCCTCCCCCCGCCCCCTGGCGCCCCACATTCTATGTCCTGTCTCTATGGTTTGCTCACTCGGGCGCCTCAGATAGAGGGAGTCGCCGAGTATGTGTCCTTCCGTGTCTGGCTTGTGGTGCTTGGCATCCCGTCCTCCAGTTCATGTCGGGTGTAGCACCCGATAGTCCACCTTGTCAAGGCTGGGGAACGCTCAGCACGGACACCCCCAGTCCTGTTCCTCCGTCGTCCGTGGATGGATGTTTGATCGTTTCCACTTTTGGCCAGTGTGGATGTTGCTGTGAACTGTGCTTTACGAAACTGGTGGTTTTTTGTGTGTGTTTTTTTCAAGTGCCACCTAGAATCCAGTCCACTGCCACCCACCACGTCACCAACGAAGGGGTCCCGGCCTCCCTCCCCTGCGTCGCCTCAGGAGTCCCCACCCCCACAGTCACCTGGACCAAGGTAGGCGGAGCCTGTGACCCCCCCCCCCCCGAGGGTAACAGAGGGCCAGCCCAGGGCGTCACGGGGAGGGGAACGGAGCACACTGCCCGGGGCGGGGGCTCTGCTGATGTCACTCACCAGTGGCTCCACCACAGGAGACCAGCGCCCTGACCTCCGGCGGTCCCCACTACAGTGTGAGCAAGGATGGCACCTTGGTCATCGCCCAGCCGTCCCCCCGGGACGCAGGGGCCTACGTCTGCACGGCCACCAACAGCGTGGGCTTCTCCAGCCAGGAGATGCGGCTGTCCGTCAACAGTGAGTGAAGGCTGCCCCCATCCTGGGGGGAGGGGGGCTCGGCAGGCGAGGAGTCAGGACCAGACACTCCGACCGCAGGGCATCTTCCCTGTGACCTGATCAGCCTGCCTCCACGCTCCCCACCCCCAAGGAATGCTCCAGGCAAAGCCGGCCCCTCGGAGCACTGTCCCTAGCAGTGAGGTCGTGCTCTAAGAGGAGCTCCCACTCGTGTAGACGTGAAATCGTATTGTAGTTGCCTTCCTCCATCTCAGCCTTTGTAGCCAGCGTGAGGAAGCCATCACACTAACAAGCCTCGGAAAGACACGCAGCCCTGCGCTGGGCCCCTCCCCCACCTGGGCATCCCCCTGCCAGCCCCTCCTCCTGATGCTTTGTGCCATACTTTCTGACTTCCTTTCAATTCCTCGAATGGGCCATCCTGCCACAGGGCCTTTGCACATGCGGTTCCTTCTGTTTAGAATGCCCTCCCCGACCTCGTGGCCCAGCCGACGCCTCCCATCCACAGAGCTCAGCTCTCCCTGGTCCCTGAGTCAAATCACCTTGCGTGGAGGGTAGACTAGACCCTTCACAGTGCCCGTCACAACTGCGCACGGAAATACTGTGCGTGAGCCGCGGGGCACCAGTGCTCCCTGTGGCCCCGTGTGCTGTGAGGACCGCGGTTGGGCCTGGCCTTGCTGCTCTTTCCCAGCTGGCAGCGCGGAGCTGGCACCGCAGAGCTGGGCCCTCAGTAGCCGTCTGGCCGACGGAGCAGGTGCACGGCCAGTCTCCTGTCGTTTACTCTCAGAGCCAGTGCTTTCAAGTTGCAAACATTTGTTTACAAGCGGGGTTTCTCTTAGTCATGATGTACAGGGACCTCCGTG
>PVJC01041817.1:0-15193 GCA_004026665.1 Murina feae
TTAATAAACTAGCTAATTATGACAATAACTAGGAGCCCGGTGCACAAAACTTTGTGCACTCGAGGGGTGGGGGTCCCTCAGCCCAGCCTGTGACCTCTTGCAGTCTGGGACACCTCAGTGGGGGGGGGGGGATGTCCACCTGCTGGCATGCCTGGCCAGCCTGGGTGAGGGGCTGAGAGCCATTTTCAGGCTGCCCACAGCCCCTTCAGGGTTTGTGCACTGGGGGGTAGGAAGGCTGGTGAGTGCAGGCCTGGACGTTTCCCACCAGAGGGCCCACAATTGCACACGCCTTGTGGGCCCACACCACTGAGGGGACATACCTGGCGCAGAGCTGGGTGGCAAGCCAGGGGCGGACGCTGGTGCAGAATCCCTTGGTGGGGCCCTGCTGCTGAGCAAACACACCCAGGGTGGAGCTGGCTTTGGATTCTCCGCACTGTGCAGCAGATGCTCCCGCACGCCCTGTGGAGGCCCCTGGGGGGCGGATGAAGGTAGCAGACCCTGGACGGGTGTTTCTGGACACCCTGTGGAGGCCCCCAGGGCAGAGCCAGGCAGTGGACCCAGGACAGGTGTTCCTGGAAGTCCCGCAGAGGCCCCTGGGGGGCAAAGCCAGGCAGCAGACCCAGAACGGCTGCTCCTGCACACCTTGCAGAGGCCCTGTGCTCCTGCATGCCCCGGGGAGGCCCCCAGGGGGTGGAGCCAGGCAGTGGACCTGGGACAGGCACTCCTGGATACTCCTCGGAGGCTCCTGGGGGTGGAGCTAGGCAGCAGACCCAGGACAGCTGCTCCTGGACGCCCCGAGGAAGCCCCAGGCCAGACCCTCCCTCCCACTGAGCTGACACACCTGGTACAGCTATGCCGGCCGGCCATGGAGGCTCCCAGTGCAGAGCCGCCCTGCCAGCCTCCATCTTGGCTGGGTTAATTTGCATACAGCTGCTCTGATTGGCTGGTGGGCGTGGCCGTGAGCAGAGGCTCAGCCAGCCTAGGCAGGCAGTTGCAACAGAAGCCTTTGGTTTGCTCTAGCTCCATGGCTGTTGGCCGGGTTAATTTGCATATAGCCACTCTGATTGGCTGGTTGTAACGGTCAATTTGCATATTTCTCTTTTATTATATTAGATATCTTAGATACATAGGATGGAAATGAACATATAGGGAAGCAAAGGAATTGTGTTTCTTTGGTTCAGCCTTAGCCATGATAGTTGAGGTATGTAGGGAAGAAGTATGACACAAGTTCCCCTTTCTTGGTCTCTTGGTCACTTGAGCTGACATATGTTGTCCGTGTGTTTAGGTGCCCAGGTCAAAGTTGACTTTCCTTGATCCTGACTTTTTCTGTACAGGTGTCCTTTGTTACTTCTTATGTCGCTTATGATCTAATATAAATTGATATAAAGGGATAAAAAATATATTCAATTGGATTTCCATTATTACCCCTCACATAATAAAAATGGTGTATAACATAGAATTTTATTAGTTATCCAGAGACTGGGATGGAGCAATTATTGCACGAGGGCCATTGCAAATGGTTGTACAGATTGTGCAGGGGGCAACTTGTATGACAGGTCTGTTAAACAACCAATGGTCACCATTTTTCTTGCCTCAGACTTACCCAACTCCACTGGATTCAGGGATTTCAATTCCATGAGGATCCTCAGTCCCACAGTCTTATATAATGTTCAGTGTATTAGCCTAAACACACTCCCATCTCTGGCACATCTGTGATGTGCGTTCACTAGTCAGCTTTCCAGTGCAAGAATATGGACTGTGATGTAAGTCCCAAATACATTAAAATGAGCCAAGATTTTATTGAGCACCTACTAAGTGTAGGTACTACCTCATGTATTCATTCATCTTCCATTCATTTATATCAACTGAATTCTTATTCTAAGTTAATGGGAGCCCAGGGGATTCAAAGGTGAAAAACCAGTTAGGGTCCCACGCTTTTGGAGATTATGTGCCAGGAACTGTACTGAACCAGAGAGAATGCACACCCTGACCACACAGGGCATAGAGACCAGTGGGAAGACAGAGAGCAAGGGCCAATGCAACCCCCCCACTCAGGCTCTGATCCAACTGACCTTCAACTTCTGGTTTCTAGCCTGTAATCTCAGAACTTTCTTTTCTGAATTTTGCTTATAAGCCTTTGGTACTGTTCAACTGGTATTTTTATAAGTGTATAGTTTAACTAATAGAAAGGAAAAAAAATTACTCTCGTCACTGTATTGAAGCAAGCATGTGTTGTTATGAGAATCAGTTGAGGCAGTAGATGTGAAAGAACTTAGGAAATAACAAATATTAGACATGCATTATTCATTTTATTCACCGCCCTCAGGCTTAAGTAATTTGAAATATTTTTCAGGGCAACAATGCTAACTAACATCAATAAAATGTGTAGAAAGAGATTTTACAGGGAAGAATAGAACCAGGTGAAGTATTTCATACCGTAGTGCACCAGTGCAGTAAAATTGCAAAACAGAAATTTCAAGTTGCTGTGCAACAGAGAGATTTCTTGGAGGATATGAAACTTGAGCTGGCCCCTTGACAAAAGAGTTTCCAAAAAGGATTATCAGCGTCTCTCTGTCATCAGGACTCTTAGAATGCTTCATAAATAAGAACATCTATGATAAATTAGAGCATTGCTTTGACATAGTAAACATAGAGACCACATTGTATCACTGCCATTATCATTATGAGGACTGGGTCTCATTACTTTCCCTCTAAAAGCATGGATTTGAAGCTGTTTAGTAATTTTGTTGCTCCTTAAAACTGAATGAAAAAGAAACTGTTGGTTTTATGAAAGAGAAAGGTGGATTTATTTCCTGTACTGAAAATGTAGCAGGTAGCCTGTGGTTTCCTACTGGAATGATAGCATGGTCAGTGGGAAATGATATTCAATCAATACCATTTTTTGAAACTGGCAATTCTTTGTGGATATAAACTGTTCCTCACATGTTCCTTTAAGACATGTTTCACAAAGAAACTTCACTCACTTCCAGGAAACCTTTTGCAGTTTCAACTATCATAAAACAATCACGTAAAACAAAACCGTTAATGAAATTGGTGATTAAATGCTTTAATATTTATTGAAATGAAAAGCAGTCACATGTTCCATTGAAAATACAAAAGAAATAAAAATTACCTCCAACTAGCTTTCTAACTCAATATTTTCTAGCAGCATTGGAGCTCTTTAATAGAAGACATCACATTTAGAGTAAACATGGAACCCTCAGAAACCAAAGCATTTGAAGAAAAATTCAAAAATATGTTAAAAGTAGGTATGATAGAGCAATTTGATTTGGAACATTTTTTGTATAACCATAGGAGCTATGGAAATCTAACTACTTATTAAGTATATTTTGTTTCCATATTTAACCCCAATTACCCTGTGCAGGGGAATTCTTTAAAAATTTAATTCCCCTTCTCACTTTTTTTCCTTGCTTCTTTAAGCCTTTTTCTCCTTATGTAAATTGCAGCAGGTGCACAAAATTGAAGACATCACAATTAAATGTAATCAAATATTTTAGGCACTAATGAACAGCTCCAGGAAAACAAGTCAAAAGAAAAAAAAGGGAGGGAGGCCTTTAAGTAAGTGGATTTTCAAACACCCAAGGCACCCTAGGACCAATTAAGAGAGTCAGATACCAGGACACATACTGACATTAATTATCTTTGAGTTCAGGGAAATAAAATATAAAAGCAACAATTATCATAATAAATCTCCACACAGTGCTTGTAAGTTGTGCTAATCTACAACACACCTGGGTTTCAGACATTTAAGGCGAATACTCTCAATCGGTTGGTAACGAACTCACAAAGGGGCCTCATGGGACATTGTTTCCTTCCTGTGATCTGCCAATCAGACAGAGGGGCTCAAATGGTGTCCAACAGCTATGCCTGCTTTCTTTCCTATCACTTACACGAGTTGCAGACAGGAACACTGCATAATGTATTCAATAAAGTAAGTCACAAAGCCAGTATTCTCTTTAGGGTATGTTTATTCAAAAGAAAGAAAAAGTCAAGAATAGATATTCAAGGTAAAAATTTGAGTCGTTGGAGTCTCAAAGTCCCAGGACATCTCTGCAAATTTATTCTCCCTAAAACCAGAAAGAATATTACTAAAGAGAACAAATATTTCAGTCTGAGAATATGGATTTTCATTTCTTAAAATGCACAGGAGGGGCAGAAAATGTTAAATGCTGTAAGCCAAAAGGAATAGAAAAAAAAAACACCTTGTTATTGAAATTGATCTAAATTTGATTGATAATTTGAAACAACTGCATACTATTTTAACAAAAAGAGGAGGTATTTAAAAATTAGGGGTTGCTAGGTTACTTTAATCAAGGGAGAAATGAACGTAAGTGCCAATTATTAGAAAAAAACTATACAAATGCTTTTAGCCTGAATGTCCTCAAGGTGGTTCTGGTATAAATGTAAAATTACCAACTAATTTTTCTAAATTTGGGCATATAATTTAATATATTAGTATTTGTCATTGTACTTCTGGAAAATAGCAAAAAAAAACAAAAACAAAAACCAAAAAACCTTGTCCTCTTGTCCCCTTTTGTGCCCTTGGAGATTAGTGTCTTCTGAGGAAAGCTATATTTAATTGATACATCATTTTGAAATTTTGTACATCAATTTCAATATTTAGCACCGTGATGCTTTTCCTGAAAATGTAAGTTTTATTTATTTCATCTTCTTAATCAGTTGGTACTTTGATAACATGTGTGATGACTTCTTAGGTGCTATAATTGTGGCATTAGGTGGCACGTGATGTTTGTATACATGTCTTTTCATTTGTGCAATTTTTAAATAAATATTAGAATGTAGTGCCGAGCAGAGAGCACTTACGATTTTTTAAATAATTTTGTTTCTTAGATCCACAATTTTGGTAGAGATTCTAATCTGAAATTGGAGAGAACACAGTGTGCAGTTCATTAAATACTGTTCCTTCCTTAATACACTTTCCCCAATATACTATGGAAATTCACTTTTAAATTATGTATTTTGGAGTAACACTTTGATTTCTTGAAAATGATATGCCTTCAGAATTAACAGCAAGTGTTTAGTGGCAAAATGGGGTACTTTTTATTGTATATTTACACATAGCTCTATAAAACTATGGCATGGTCAAATATATAGTCCTCCTTTACTTTTAATTAATTATATTTATAAAATGTAGCCTTGATTTTTAGAGTTTTAGCAAATCTAGGAAACAAAAAAGCAGAATTTATTATATCAAACTTTAAAATGTATATAGTAAAATGCATGATAGAAAAGATATAACATGAAAAACTAAAAAAATTTGTAATACTTCTTAGCAGAGTAAATAATTTTAGTAAGTAAAATTACTTACAAAAGTATTTTTTAAATATTTAAAATACCTGACTATAAAACATAATTAATTTGAATTACCTATTTAAATTAGGTATTTAAATTATATATTATGAATTAAGATATTTAAATTAAAATATATAAAATTATGCTAAAATTTACTAAGGAAATGCACATTTAACAGTCATTTTTTTCGAATATCAAATTTATAAAAATTAAATCATTTGATAATGCATAATTTAATCACACTCATAAGTAATAGATGGATAAATATAAATGATGCTATGAAAGGCTGTGATTTACTGTATTTTTATTAATAAAAAATTAGAATCTGTGGATATGTCCATCAGTTAGAAATTGAGTAAATAAATTATGGCATATCTATAAACAGATTATATTAATCATTAAATATTAGAATTAAATGTATTAACATAAAAGTTTTCTGTAGTATACATTTGAGTGGCAATAACAAATATTTATATATTTTATAGTATTATATTTCAATCAAAAAGTGTTTACATGTATATGAATATGTTCATTCTACAAAATCCTATAAAGAGGTAATATGCAAATTGACTGTCACACCTTTGCACAAGATGGCCACTCCTTTATGGTCAAAAGGCCGCCCCCATGTGGTCAAAGATGGCCGCCACAAGGTGGCTGGCAGGGGTGGGCTGTTGGGGGGAACCAGGCCAGCAGGGCAGGACAGATAGGGGTGACCAGGCTAACATGGGAGGGCAGTTAAGGGTGACCAGGCTGGCAGGGTAGAGAAGGTGGGAGCAACCAGGCCTGCCGGGGAGTGGTGAGGGGTAATCAGTCTGGCAGGCAGAAGCAGTTAGAGGCAATCAGGCAGGCAGGCAGGTGAGCAGTTGGGAGCCAGTAGTCCTGGATTGTGAGAAGGATGTCCCATAGGGATCGGGCCTAAACCAGCAATCACACATCCCCCAAGGGGTTCCAGATTGGAGAGGATGCAGACTGGGCTGAGGGACACCCCTAATCCCCAGTACATAAATTTAATGCACCAGGCCTCTAGTATACTTATAATAGAGTAGCTGTATCTAGGAACTTTATTTAAAAACACTATTCCCTGTACATATGTCTATATTTTTTATTTATTTATTTTTAAAATATATTTTATTGATTTTTTTACAGAGAGGAAAGGAGAGGGACAGAGAGTCAGAAACATCAGTGAGAGAAACATCAATCAGCTGCCTCCTGCACACCCACTACTGGGGATGTGCCCACAACCATAGTACATGCCCTTGACCAGAATTGAACCTGGGACATTTCAGTCTGCAGGCTGATGCTCTATCCACTGAGCCAAACCAGTTAGGGCTGTCTATATTTTTCAAATGATTTTCAAAATCAGAAAACTACTCACATAAATAATTATTGATAATTCTATATTTGTTCATATTGGTTTTTAGAATCTGAATATAAAAATCCAGGTTTATGACTTCT
This sequence comes from Murina feae, assembly GCA_004026665.1. Lineage (NCBI taxonomy): Eukaryota > Metazoa > Chordata > Mammalia > Chiroptera > Vespertilionidae > Murina > Murina feae. The sequence goes on from PVJC01041817.1 coordinate 6,790, forward strand.
GAGAAGACCAAAGGTTTGGCCCCACTGGCCTGAGGTTTTGAGGTAGTGAGCATTCACTACACAGCCCTGTAACAGATGGGGCTGAGCAGATGCCCTCCAGTTAGCAGTCTCTACCACTCCCAGTTAGTTGCTTGATACTGATGAAAGGGGTCAATTGTCATTTTAGTTGCATTTGAACTCTTGGTTTCCTTTAGTAGGAAAATATTTATTTTTTCTTTATTTACTTCTCAATTGTTTTAATTTTATAGTTTATTTTTTAAAATCTTTATTGTTGAAAGTATTACATATGTCCCTTTTTCTCCCTATTGACCTCTTTTAGCCCACCCCACCCCACCCTTTATCCCAGACTTTCACCACCCTATTGTCTGTGTCCATGTGTTATGCATGTATACAAGTATACATGTATACAACTTCTTTGGTTGGTCTCCTCAACTCCCCCAGCCACCCACCCCTGTCTTCCCTCAGATTCCACAATCTGTCCCATGATTCAAAGTCTCTGGATCTATACCAGTCAGAGAAAGATGAGCATCACATGATATCACTCACATGTGGAATATAATAAACAAAATAAACTGTTGAACAAGGAAAATATTTCCTACACCTGTATGCCTCATTCTTGTATGCCCTGCAATGTTTGTTTGCATCCTAGGCCTGCTCTTTTCAACCTGCTTCAATATCAAGAACCAAATACAAAAGGATACATACATTAAACTTCACTTTGCCCTGAGATTTACTCTAATAAAAGAGTAATTTTAAAATTGACCGTTTCTACAGGACACCTTAGCCACACCCACCAGCCAATCAGAGTGGCTGTATGCAAATTAACCCAGCCAAGATGGAGGCTAGTAGTCATGTAGCTAGAGTAAACAGCAGGCTTCTGTTGCACCAGGAGTAAACTGTCTGCCATCTGGCTGGGCCTCTCTGTGCTCCAGGCAACATAGTTGCAACATTGTTTCAATTATAGAAGCCTCAGAGCTGAAGCAAATAGCAGGCTTCCGTTGCACCAGCGATGGAGGAAACTGTCTGTCTAGGCCAGCTGGGCGCATGTACTAAGGCAACATTCTTTCAATTATAGAAGCCACGGAGCTGAAGCAGACAGGAGGCTTCGTTACCTGCCTAGGCCTTGGCTTAAAGGAATAGTGTATCAATTATAAAGATAAATAAACCCCAGAAACCTGCTTTCAGCCATCCTTGCTGGGACTTTGGGTCAATGAGAGCTGTGGGGAGCCTGAAAGCCTGTAAACAGCCCTCAGGCCCATACCCAGGCTGGCCACATCCCAGTGGGGTGAGGGACACCACTGGGGGACTTGGCCAGTCTGAAAAAAGCCATCAGCCCCTCACCCAGGCTGGCCAGGTACCCCAGTAGGAGCCCAAAACCTGAAGGAACTGTGGCAGCCTGAAAGCCTGAAAACGACCCTCAGGCCCACACCCAGGCTGGCCACACCCCAATGGGATGAGGGACCCCACTGGGGGCTTGGCCAGCCTGCAAACAGGCATCAGCCCCTCACCCAGGCTGGCCAGGGTCCCCCCCAGTAGGGACCCAAAACCTGAAAGGACAGTGGGCAGCCTGAAAATGCCCCTCAGCTCATTACCCAGGCTGTCCACACCCCAATGGGGTGAGGGTCCACACTTGGGGGGCTTGGCCAGCCTGCAAACAGCCATCAGCCCCTCACCCAGGGTGACCAGGCATGCCAGCAGGTGGACATCCCCAGCGGGGTCCCAGAGTGCGAGAGGGCACAGTCTGGGCTGAGGGACCTCCTGAGTGCACAAATTTTGGTGCACCAGGCCCCTAGGGTTATAATAAAAGTCCACATTTTCTTAGTAGACTTAGTTTTTAACCTTGAATTTTAATCTTTCCTTTTCATACTCATTCTTAGTGCTGGAACTTCCTAACATGGCAATGTCATTTTGGACCTTGATGTTCCCTGTGACTATGTTTTTTTGTTGTTTTTATTAGTCAATATAACAATTTTCAGTTCTATAGTACTAGAATGTTCTGACTACTTACTTCATATGCCACATTATTGCTACCCTTTGTATTATTTAAACTAAAAAATTCCATCTAAATTGAAATTTTATTAAGGTTTTTCACTTTATTAAGCCTTCTTAGAGACCTATTTGTAATTGAACACAGCTGAAAGAATTTTAAAAATTAGAAAGCATCCTATCTAATAAAAGAGTAATATGCAAATTAACTGTCACTCTGGGACAAAATGGTGGCACCCATATAGGTGGGGCAGGATGCTGGCAGCATTACCATGGCAACGGGAGCCCAGCAGGGAATCAGACCACAGGCAGCACTCAGCAGGGCCTGCTGGGAGGTCGCCATGAAGACCCCCGAACAGAAAAGCGCTGCTGGGTTCCAGCTGTGGAGGTGGGAGCGCAAGTCATCGGGGACCCAGCAGGCAGCACACAGCAGGGCCTGCTGGGAGGTTGCCATGATGACCCCCAAGCAGACAAGTAGGGGCTGCAGGCAGCACCCAGCAGGGCCTGCTGGGCAGTGATGGTGGCAAAGGAGGAGCAAGCAATGGGCACCCGCATGCAAACACTCAATAGGGCAGTGACTGCATCCACCAGAGAGCAGGCAAGTGGGGTGACCAGGGAGCAGGCAATTGGCCCACAGGCAGCACCCAGCAGGGCCTGCTTGCCCATCCCCATGGTGTGGAGCAGACAGGCCTGATAGAGAGCAGAGAAACACATGGAGTGGGCCCAAACCATCAGCAACACATCTCCTGAGGGCTCCTGAATTGGAGAGGGTGCAGGTCAGGCTGAAGGACCTCCCCACCTGCCCTCCCCCTCCCCCACTTACCCGTTGCATGAATTTCATGTACGGGGCCCCTAGTATATGATAAGACTTTTTAAAATGTTCATTCAATATTCTATATAATAAAGTATAGTATGAAAATTGTCCCCTCGACCAAGAGTTGTCTGGGAGTTCAACCAGGGTGTGGGGCAGGCCAGGGGAAGGGACAGAGCACTGGGCTAGTGACCGGCAGCTGGCAGCTGCTAAGGACCCTACCAGTACAAGAATTCATGCACTGGGCCTCTAGTATTTAATAAAATGCTGCTGTATTTTTCTCAATACATGTAGAAAGAATATTGGGACACCTCATGTTATTAAAATTGCATGTGTCTATTAAGTCTTCTCTTTTAATTGACTTTAAAACCATGCAGCAATTATAAATTTTAAGAGCCTGGAAAGGATTTTTTTAAACAATTAACCATGCATTATCTTTTAAGCAAAAAACCATTAAACACTTTTTTATGACTTTCTACTTTCCTTTTTTGTTTTAATTTTACTCTCCAGTGGGCCACATCCTACAATCAGTGCTAGAAGGGGAAGAGGAATGAGGATTAAAAAGAAAGGATTAGAGGGAGGTGCATGGAGAGAGAATGAGTGATGCATTTCCATTGAGTATTTTATATTATTAATTAAAAAATAAGTACGAAAAAATACTGCTTAGGACCCAGGGATACCAGCCCCTACATCAATTTGTTGTATGTGCAACACAGATCAATAAACCTGTGTATTTATTTCTATAAGTATTAACCCTGTTATTTGGAGAGTATTAAAAATGTCTATTTCTTTCTTTGTCTTTCATGCTTCTATACAAATTTTGTTTACACAATGAGACCTTCTTAGAAGTTAGGGAAAAGATTTTTCAAGTAGGCAAAGATAAAATAAATTTGTAAAGTTCTTATGCTATGCAAAATCATCAGTAAGTAATTTGTTATAAGAAATAAAGTATATCTATGTTGATTTATTTTCATCTCTTTTCTTTCCCTCTCCAATATTACATATTCAGAACAAAAATATTCTTTTATATCCTGGCAGAAGCAAAGCCAATTGTCACAGTGGACTGATATATTTTCCCAACATATTTTATTATGACAGTCTTGTGTCAGGCAAATGATTGTAACACTGAGTCTATTAATTTTAAAAGCAAAAGAAAATCTCATATATTTATATGTTATGTCTTCCTATTCTTGTCTCTTTATATATCTTGTACATAAATTCTTACATCTAAAATTCCCAGGTATATCATTTTTTTAACTTCTGGGTTTTGCATTTAGATATCTTGAGAAAAAAAAACACTTGAGAAATGCATATCTTAATGGATACATGTATATACATATCTTGACTTTTCATGAAGAGCTCTTTACCTCCTTAACTTTTAAAGCCATTTTTGCTACCTAGTTGAACAAATTTAATAATGTACTCAAGCTTACTCAATTCATGCCACTGCTAACACTTTTTAAAAAAATGATGATCCCTAAGTTATTAGCCTCTGTTCTTAGCTAAAAATAAATTATCCTCTTTATACAATGAGAATTTTAAAAGGAATGATTAGAGCCATTCCTTTAATTACTTATAAATACATGACATTTTCGTCTCTCTTTTTTTTATTCAACTCTTCCCAGTGAACATATCATGGAGTAACTTGTTCTAGAATTTTTTTTAATATTTTCACTAAAATGTACTTATTGCATTTAGGCACATGTGAACTATTTGGAAGGTAGATTCAATTATTAAGAAAACAACTGCTGAAGTATAAGATTTAGAGTGTTACTGATTCCTTTTACCTTTATTAGGTTAGTTGAATTTTTAAAGAAGCCCTCTGAAATGTCACTCTTTCTACTCTTAACTTAAAAACGCATACTGCTTAATTGGCCTTAAAACCGGAAAATATTTGATAACATGAGTCATGTGGTACACAGATCCTAACACCTTAGAGATTCGGAGTTTCAACTAGGTCATCAGTGCAAGTTGTTTCATTTATTCAACAAATATTTCCCATTCTACCTTTGATGCAGCTAAGAATGTGAAAGGTAAAACTGAATGAGGTGAGCAGTGGAAATCACACACACACACACACACAAATACACACATGAAATAACCACTGCAGATGGTGAAAACTGCCCTGAAGGGGACAAACATGGGGCTGTGATCAAGAACGGAGGCAGAGGATTTATTTAAGTAGCTTGGGGGCCTCTGGAAGAAATTAATGTTTAAACTAAGCAGAGAATGAATGGTAAAGAAGACTCAGATGTCGAAAGAGTTGTCCCTACAGAAATTGCAAGTGCTCTAGTTTGAAAAAAGTTAGGATATTGGAAGAACTGTGGGAAGGCCAGGGTGGCTACAGCCAAACAGCAGAAAGTATGCACAACTTTAGATCACATGGTCCAGTGCCCGATTTTTCAGATCCTGTTAGACCACAGTGATAAGATTTGATTTTGACCGTTGATTAATACATTTGTATGTTACGCAGAAGGGTAAAATATTATTTGAAAGACGGTAGGAGTGGAGGGATGTTTAAAACAAACTCATTGGTATCACTTAATGTGAAAAAAAATGACTTCCTACATCTTGGTTTTATCTGGTTATTGCCAGAAATTTCTATAATCTGTGAAGTTGCAAAAGCAAGCTATATGTCTTTCAGTTTATAAAACTGGCTACACACAATCATAGGACACCCAATAACAATTCACCTTCTGGCAAAGAGCATAGGAAATATGCTAGTGAATTCATTTAGCATGAATGTTTCCCCATCATACTTCAATGTATAAGTTAAGTTTACTTTTGGGGCAATTTCAAAACACTGAAAAAGAAATGTTTGGATAAATGACATGTGAACATCTGGGACATAATCTAATTATGATATTTTAATATTTCCTTAAAAAAAACAGATTCTGCCATAAACACTTAAGAGTAATTCTTGTGGTCTGTCTGGTGTGGTTCACTTGTTGAACCTCAAACCATGAACCAAAAGGTCATGGTTCGATTCCTGCTTGCAGCATATGCCTGGGTTGCAAGCTCGATCCTCATTATGGGTGTGTGAGAGGCAGCTGACCAATGATTCTATCTCATCCTTGATTTTTCTCTTTCTACTCTCCCTCCTCTCTCTGAAATCAATAAAAACACTAAAGAAAAGAAAAGAAATAAACCAGTCTGCTTTTTTGAGGCTTCATTTCCTTAAAAATAATAATAATAATAATAATAAATTAAAGTGATTCTTGCCCTGACCAGTTTGGCTCAGTGGATAGAGCGTCGGCCTGCAGACTTAAGGGTCCCAGGTTCGATTCTGGTCAAGGGCATGTACTTTCATTGTGGGCACATCCCCAGTGGGGGTGCGCAAGAGGCAGCTGATTGATGTTTCTCTCTCATCGATGTTTCTAACTCTCTATCCCTCTGCCTTCCTCTCTGTAAAAAAAAAATCAATAAAAAATATTTAAAAAAAATAAAAATAAAGTGATTCTTGTCACATAAATGATGAAAAAACTGAAAACAAATTTCTCACAGTTAAAAAGAGTTTCTTCTTTCCCTTATAGAACTGTCTTTTGAATTAATATACACTAAAGAGGCTTTATTTTATTGTTTACATTTGTTCTTTTACTAAACAATGAAGGTGATTTATTGTCACACTCTGTCACATTGTTCCTTTTATATATTTGTAGGGCCCTGATTTTGATATTTTGTACTTAATAGATCCTCATAATATCATCAATCCCTGGGGTGTAATTCTTTGTGTTCATCCAGATGTTATTTAAAAATATTAAATATACTTTTCGTAGCTTTTTATTTAAAATAAATACAATCATCATGGCCATTTTTTAAGAATATGCCATAGCAATTTTTAGATTGAAAGGGTGTGGGTGTATACTTGATGAGTTAAATCGGTTTTTTTTATAGCAGGCATTTGCTAATAAAAGAATACAAGTACTATATAGTGTTGAGAACATTCAAGTAAATGGATTGAATTTTGTCATAGATCTAGAAAAATAGAAGTGAATTATATTAACAATAAGGTAGTTGAGAGAGAATATAGTTGGGAGATTTTCAAGTCCCTTGGATATGATAGCAGGTTCTTAAGTATCCTATCATTTGAGGGAGAAAAGTGAAACCTGTCTCGAAACAACATAAATATTTGCTGATGTTGCTATAGAACACATATTCACTTACTTTACATTCTTATTTTAGGCCATCTAACCATTTCTCATCCATATTTATATCCCAGTGTAGTGACTAAATCAGGTAAAGACAAAAATTCCATAGAAATAACTTTTAAAAACCATATTGCATGATTTTTTTCTCCAAATATAAATATCAATAAAAGTTGAAAAATGTGTAATTTAATCTGGTTCCTAAATCTGAATACACTGAGTACCCAGTCATTGAATAATTTATGCCATTTCAAATTGTCCCAGTTTGAATGATAACTTTTTAAAGGGGAAAAAAAAAGAACACCTGAGTTTGTTAACATGTTTTTAAAGCATTATGAAAGGCAGTTACCTTTGTATTTCATATAAGCAAAGGAATGCCTAGAAGAGAACTGAATTATCAGACATTTTAACTTACTTCTTATGTTGTTTGAGGAAATTGTTTTGGTTGATAAGACTTGAGATCAGTAATTATTGGATCAGTAATCATTAGCATAGGAATTAGGTGAGCACATACATTTGAATTATATTTTTATTTATACTTCTGATGAAATGTTCTTTATTTTTTGGACCTCAACTATACATCCTATCTAATAAAAGAGTAATATGCAAAGTATGTGCCACTCTGTTACAAAGATGGCACCCCCATAGCCATAAGATGGCAGCGCGCAGTCTGGCTCAGCCCCGCCCCTAAAGTGGTCAGGCCTGTTAGCCAGGCAGGTGGTGGGGCAGGCAGGGGGCCCGAGGGGCAGAACAAGCAATCAGAGGGGGCTGGGAATCCCCTGCCCAGGTCTGCAGTCTTGGCCAGAGGCTGCCAGTGGGGCAAGGGCAGAGCCGGCAATGTCAGGGGGCAGGATCAGAGCCAGTGATCGCAGAGGCCTGGACTCTGGGAAGCTGGTAATTGGAGGGGCTTGGGGGTCTTCTGCCCAGGCAAAAGAGTAATATGCAAATTAACCCTCACTCCTCACAAAGATGGTGGCAGGGAGCTGTAGGGAGGCAGGAGGCTTGCATTGCCCTGGCGATGGAGGAAGCCAAGATTCTCACCTGCCCTGCGGGCCCTAAGCTCCATTCAAGGCAACAAAATTTTAATTACAGAAGGTTAATAAACCCAAGGTACTTGCTTCCAGCTGGCAGCTTTGAGTGGGACCAAGGCAACAAAGTTTCAATTATAGAAGTTAAATAAATCCCAGATACCTGCTTCCAGCTCGTGTCCATGGCCAGCCTGATAATGGCCCTCAGCCCCTCACCCAGGCTGGCCAGGCACCCCAGCAGGGCACCCTTCAAGGCAAATCAGCTGACCCCCACCTGTGCACCAGGCCTTTGTCCCATGTAATAAAAGGTTAATATGCAAATTGACCCTAACAGCAGAACAATTGGGAATGACTGTTCACTATGACACACACTGACCACCAGGAGGCAGTTGCTTAATGCAGGAGCTGCCCCCCGGTGGTCAGTGTACTCTCAC